>KV429053.1:283727-398432 GCA_001632345.1 Daedalea quercina L-15889 | reverse complement strand
TACTGGAAAGGACTGGACAGGACCGGAAGGGAATCTGGACAGTCCTAGAATATGATGTCATAATGATGTCATGGAAAAGAATGTGCTGGAACATGCTGGAAAGCAGTGGGATGTTCCATAAAGATCTAGAATCAATCATGTGCTACAGGTCTGGATCAAGTCCGTAAAGAATGTATGTAATATGTAGCAACGTAGAACACAAGTCCATAACAGGTAAGGATAAGTCCTATCCTGTCATGTAACACCCGAAATAGTCGAAGTTCAACAAGTGTAGTGGGAGAGGAGCAATGGGATTGTGAGTCTTTGCCTTCATCATCCATTCACACACACACTGACAGCTTGTTGCACTAGGACTAGCAGACTGTATCAACGTGTCTGCTTGATCCCCTGCTTAGGGCCGCACAAGTGACCCATACATGCGCCATGATGGGGTCATCATGGATGGCATGTCTGTGATGGGCACTCTGTGAGCACTTCAGTGGCATCATGACACCATTGCCACCATGGTGATGGGGCATTGGTTGTCAGCCTGGAGTGCACAGTTCCATTCCTATCCCCTAGTAGGTAGAGTAGATAGTCCTCCAGGGCGGGCAGTCAGCTCTATGCTGACTGTCCAGGCACATATCTCACCATGATCCTGGGGTCTAGTACCTCCTCTGCCTAGGCGGGCAGGGAGGGAAGCCAAGACGCGCCAAAGACTATGGTATATAGAATTATAGTGCATCTTCTAGGTTATATAAACACAGTGCCAGTGGGCAAGTACTTTGTTAGGCCGCCAGAATGTCCAGAGCCTCGATCAACACAGATACAGTCAATACCGAGACACGGCTTGGCCTTACATAGCAAGTGTAGTAAGCTGTAGTAGGGAGCTCAACCTGTGTGGGTGCTTGCGCCATCATCTCGCCTGTTCTCGGGATCCGTTCATGAGTGTCATGATTGAGGTGATGATGGGCAGAACACGCCATGCATAGCGATATGCGAGCACGGTCACGCATAGAGTGGATAGGCTGCATTCCGAGAAAGCGACGTGGAGGGCTGATAGACAGAAAACAGGGAATAAACAGGTTACAGAAGACGGTCCGCTCTTTGACCTTCAAGGGCAAAAGAGGGTGTTTGTGTTGTCACAGACTCGAAACCTGAGTGAGGCCTGAGGGGACGAGGCGATGTTGTAGTTGGATACTTGTCGCAACAATTGCCCGGCGTATCAACAAGTTGAAAGTCCGCCAGCCTTCTCACCGCCCCACTCAGTCGCTTTCGCGTCTCTTCTGCAACAAGCACTTGTCCTCCTCGCTGACTGCCTCTCACTCGCCGCCCACACACTTCCGCCTCTTTTACATCGATTGCGCTGCCATGGCTGAAGGAAGTAACTTCGACTATCTCTTCAAGGTTAGCAGTTGTACATGATGTCGCGCCAGCTCAAGCGCTTGATACATGCTCTTCTCGTGCAGGTCGTCCTCATTGGAGACTCGGGCGTCGGGAAGTCGTACGTCCCCTAACTAAATTGATGTCTCGGGTGCTGTCTAACGTTACGATTGTGTGCGCTCGTTGTAAAGCAATTGTATGTTTTGCTGATCCGCTGGACATGATGATCATGGTTGACAATACGTGCTTCCTCCGCCAGTGCTCTCGCGATTCACGCGGAACGAGTTCAACCTGGAGACGAAGTCAACGATTGGCGTGGAGTTTGCCACTCGCTCAATCACCGTTGATGGGAAGACATTGAAGGCACAGATATGGGACACTGGTGAGTCCACACTGCGCCGTTTGCGTAGCGCCATGGGCCGGAGTCGCGAGGACAACGCGCTCCTTTCGCATGTCCATGTCCTCCGTCTGGGGTAGTCAGCTAACATGCTGCCCTCGCAGCTGGTCAGGAACGGTATCGTGCCATCACTGCTGCGTACTACCGTGGAGCGGTCGGCGCGCTCCTCGTCTATGACATCTCGAAGCACCAGACCTACGTTAACGTCACGCGGTGGTTGAAGGAGCTGCGCGACCACGCCGACTCGAACATCGTCATCATGTTGGTTGGTAACAAGAGCGATTTGAAGCACCTGCGGGCGGTTCCGACGGATGAGGCGAAGGCCTTTGCCGGTACGTCTCTTGCTCTTAGCATTGATGCTATTAGAAAGTGAGATGTGCCCCCAGCTGAGAACAACCTGTCGTTCATGGAGACGTCGGCGCTGGACGCCTCGAACGTTGAGTCTGCTTTCCAGACGATTCTCACCGGTAAGCTCTGTTCTGACACCACCTTTAACGAGAGTGACTCACCTTTCCCAAGACATTTACCGCATCGTATCGAGCAAGTCATTGGAGCAGTCTGCAGACCCAATCAAGCCATCAGCAGGCGACTCGATCACCGTCGCTCCCAGCGTGGACGCGAACGCAAACCAGGGCAGCAAGTGCTGTTAGATGGCTGGCGTGCGCGGACATTCGTGGTTGCTGTGGATGGATGATATCGACATTGGGCCCTTGTGCATAGCTATACTGCGACTTTCTGTAATGTGATATTTTCTTTCGCCCGGTGTATTATCGCTGTGACGGGATCCCTCTCTGTTCCCCGGTTCGAGAAGAGGTGGGCCAGGCAGAAGAAACAGCTAGGGTGTATTTGAACGGTTAGAAAACAAAAGGGTTTGTGAAGGGCACGGCCCATCTACGCGAACAGACGGCACGTCCTTATCTCCTAAGACTAACTCGGCGCGTCCTGCAGGTTGCGGAATTGCTTCCCTGGCCAGTCAAGGACAGATTACGCCAGGCCGTGCCTCCGCTTCCGCGGTGGACAGCCAAAGCAACCAAGTTTTCCGGAGGGGACGGCCTTGAACCAGCGCACAGACGAGTAAGCCCGTTGATTGGTTAGACCACCTCACATTCCCGGTATAGGGCCGCTACAGCCACTACGCCATTGTACCATACGTTATGTGCGTGCGCATTCTTCCTAGTGCTGACTGGTGCATCACTGACGAACGTGGCCGCGTCCTTGCAATAGCCAGCTACCGCACTGATTGCGGACAGCCGCCGTAATGCGGCCATATATGAATGTCTGAGGTGAACATGCTGACCTCTGACGACTTGTTCATATCCGCCCATCTCTGGGCCTGCCTGTGGACGACCATTATACGCGCATTTACGACGCCCTCTCCGCAGACATGCTGGATCTCCTCCTAGCTCCCATCGTAGAGGTCTACCGTCTCGCCCTGCAGCCAGTGGCTCCATTTACGTGGTTCGGTCTGCCCTTTTCGACTCTTGATGTTGCGGCGGCGTTCAGGACGTGTATAGCCTTGCGGCAGATCCAGGAGCAGCTGCACAAAGAGCACATCGCGAAGAAGGCCGCTGTGAAGGACGCGTCCATCCCAGATGTGCAGGAGAGATCCTTTGTCCGGGACCTAACTGCCGTGCTGCTAGTGGTCTTTGGAGGGGAGGCCCTCTCGGGTTAGTCGAATGCTACTCGTTAACCGTCGTGCACACGTTGATAAGATGCATTTGGCCAGCTCCGGCTCTGGGCATCCCCGCGTCCTTCATGGTCTCTGGAGCGGGGATAGGTCTCTGGGCCGCTGTGCGAGCTGTCATTGACAAGCTGCCCGCCATCCATGCCCCGTCGCTCCAAACGGAGTTACCCGCCTCGTTGCTAGACGGCTTCACGCGTGCTTTCCTCCTGTGCACTCTCATCCCACCTATGGTTGTGGGCCATCCTATGGAAGCGGTAGCAGCTTCTCCGTGGTCCTTGCTTGTCACGTCGTTGGTACGTGTGCTCCGTCCTCAACCTATCGGGCCACGTCTCATATCGATCTGATGTCACTAGGTGACTGCGAATGGAGGCTTTTTCCTCGTGAACACGCTGTCATTCCTGCAGCCGTACGCGCTGACGCTTACAACCCCGGGTGAGATGCTCCCATGGGGGTGGACCACTACGGATCTTTGGGCAGCGCCGTTTGTCACTGGCTTATACGCCCTCCTTACTCATGCGCAGCCGTTTTGGGCTGACGTTCATGCGGTGACGCTTGGGTGGTTAGGCAGTTCGGCCTCTGAGCATACCAAGGTGCAACCTGTGGACCCGGAGTACGCGCGCGCCTTGTGTGCGGTAGTGTTGATGGGATTGTTCACCAAGCGGACGGTCAAGAATTTCGGCATATCCCAGGTCAAGCGGATCGAGGGACCGAAGACGAAAGTGCAGTGAACCGGATGACAAGTTGAAGCAACTCACTGACGAGCCATGATGCTATATGGGACCTATCTTCTTGAAGATGTTGAGTAATAGATAATACTGACATGAATTCTGTACGATGACTGATACGATACAAAGATGATGCATAGGCATACTGGCATAGGATGTGATCATAGTACATCATAGTACATACTTGCTCTAACTTCATACAGCTTCTGTCCAACTCATCTCGGTCTGCCCGCCCGTTGAGTCTTCAGACATCGCGGCTATCCTTCCTCTGGAGTGCTGCACGCCTGACTGCCATCAGTTCCTCTGGTGCTTGAATTGTCGCCCAATCTGGGTGCTGCTTAGGCACAGGTTTCACTGACACGGGCGTAGCAGCATCACGGCTCAGCAGCCCATCATAGAATGTCCAGTCAAAGCCTGTGCACTCCAAGACCATCAGCTGCAGCTGGCGTTGACCTGTTGTGAACATTGCTTCCAAAGCACCTTTGGACAGCTTGGCATCTGTGGGTTGACCAGTTTGAACAAACTCCATTGCGAGGCAGCGATCCTGTACGAGTACATTCGTTCAGCACCTTGGGTAGGGGATCGGGCGCGAATACTGACCACCGAAGCTAGCGACGTGAACCGCTCAGGAGCCAAAGGCATATTGGGGTCGTGTATGGTGTACGTGCCCATATACCGAACTGTCTCACGGCAGGTGCCCACGAGGGTCGCACCCCGGATTATGAGGTGGAAAGTACCCATGTTGACAACCTTTCTGAATAAAGTTGATGGCGTGTAGACAGCACCGTGCTCCGACGGGCGAAGTCTGTCGGCACCCGTTATATTCAGCGGAGACAAGATTACAACAGGTATCGCATGTCCCGCCAGAGATACATTCTATGAGCATCATGGTATTGTCAGCTGCATAAGCTAGAGCAGGCGTGCGTGGAGTACGTACAACAAAACGAACAATCTCGCTATGTTGTTTGCGCACCTTGGGATGCAGACCTAAAGACCTCGCATAGTCTGCTGCACCTTTAGCAGACACTGTCTTGACTGTCCTGGATCGTGACGGAGTGAAGCGGCGAATATAGGTCTCTTCCACAAATTTCCGAACATCTGGAGGCAAGGACGACGTTGGCGTCCCGAGCAGAGTTGGATCAACTTGAACCCGTTTTCGGGGAATGGCGATGGATAACTGGCCGCCTCCGGGGTAAGGGTTGTACTGTTTTTGAGGGACGGGTATCTGCCTGAGCATCTTGCAAGTTGCAGGAGAAGAATGGGATGGACTTACACGCTGTGTTCCGGACACCTTATTGCGTTGCGGGGAGGCTGACGGGGTGCTTGAGGTTGGCTTAGAGGCTGACAAGCGCAGCGGGGATGACATGTTCGACATGGCTGAGGCTGGCGAGTTCTTGCACGGAGGCTGGTACTATGTGGTGACTTGCTATTGAGGGCCGCTTTTATACGCGGGCAAGAGGGATCCGACGCTTTGACTAGCATGGTTAGCAGTGGCCGCCACTGGCGATCGTGGCCAACAGAGGCCACCGCTTCCATGCGCATCCTGCGGGGTCAATATCAAAGCGACGAGCAAATGACTTGCTTAGACTTGCCTATCATAGTAAGGATGTGGCCGTTTGTGTCTTTGTTCTTCGTGGTAACGAGGCAGAAGCTGTGCCGCACTGAGAGTCCGAGTCATAGCAGACCATACATTTCTTCAGCATTGATACGCGATTGTGCCACTGCCAGGCAGAATTTCAAGAGATGCCTATGCAATTGATATAGACGGGCAGCTCCTTTAGAGTTTCTTAGCTATGCATGAGCTTGTTGCGCTGCAGGTCAGTGGACTCTTGTGTCGCGACCGTGACAGTCCGCCGGGCCACGCGCAAGTGGGACGCTAGTTTACTGCTGAGTTTGGAATAGCTTCAATGGATGACGACATAAAAAAGCGAATCATACAAGAAGAACGATTTGTTCGAAGGCTCTGGAATTTACATGGGTCAGCTCGAAGCTGCTTCACCGATTCATGAGGTGAGCAGAGTCACCGTGACGGTGAACGCGACGGGACGCCACACGGCGGGCGCTAGTAGCCACTCACGCGCTCGGTCGACGGAATTGGTCTACCCTCAGCTCTCGCTAGTGCGACTCGGATCGGCAACATAGGATGCAGCTCTAAACATCGCTGAACTGCCTCTCTGTAACTCACTTTGCGCTTTTTTCTCTGCTGCTTAGCGTGGACATCTCGTGTATCTACCACCATCCTTGGCTTGTCTTAACTGACCGCGACGGAAGGGCACGAGCATGCTGCACGCTGCGAACTGGCGACCTTACACGAGACTCGTCCTGCTGCTCAGTTTAGTGTTACCTGCATATACCATCTGGCCATTCAGTCCCAAGCGATTTGCCGGAAATGCCTTTCTGGGGGCGGGGCCCATGGGAGTGGATGACGATGGGAATATCATAGCATTTGGAGACTTCAACGGGGACCAGTTGTGAGCATCCTCCGCAGCCGCTCAGGGCGAGCGTTGCACTTAGCTTCGCAATCCAAGTCTTGACCTACTAGGACTGGCTTCGGACCGACAAACTCTGTCAGTATATTTATGGGACCATGGTGAGCGAGTGCTTGTGACCAATTAAGAACTGTCTAATGAGTGGCCAGAGGAGTATACTTTCAGGAAATCTGCTGTCTTTCGCCACCCACAGCGAGTCTACAATGTCATCCCGGGCGATTTCACGCAGGATGGCAGGCTCGACCTCCTCGTGTTGAGCCAAGCAGCGTCTGCAAGCCAGCTTGCAATTCAGCTGTATAGGGCGCAGTCAGGGGGTGGATTCGGTGGGATATGTGCACTCGCCGAGAGGTCTGCAATTGACTGTGAGTTTTGTAGAGCTATATCCTATCTCATCACCGCCATCCGTGATGGCCCAGCCTATACCCATGGATATGAACGGTGACCTGAAGATTGATCTCTTTGGCACTGCACCGGGGTCGAATTCGCAATTCAAGGTATGGGATAATGCTTGGAACGCATCACAGAAGAATAGTCCCATATTCAATCTGTCTGTGACATGATATCTTTGCTCGCTTGAGTTAAGCCCGCTCAATATCTTCCCGGTAGTGTCGATCCCAAGTTCAACGGAGCACAATGCACGCTGTCAAATCCACATAGCAACGCAGCTGTCGACTTGAATGGCGATTGCTTGGCGGGTGCGCTTCGTCCTTAATGACTATCAACTGCGTGCTAAGCCACACGCGTAGATATCTTCCTCGTATGCGATGACTTGAGCTCTGCATCCAAGTACTTCCAAATCTGGGTCAACAACAAAGACGATGGTTTCATGTTAGCCCAGCTCGGCCGTCTGCCCAAGGGAACCCAATCGATTTCCTTCGCCGACATGGGTAAGAGACTGATCTATATGACTCAGAAATTACCTCACATTGCCTATTCGAAGATCGTGACGGTACAATTGACATGGTCTTCGCGACTTGTTCATCGGTATCAAGCTCCGGAGTCGGCTCGAACTGTTATATCAACATCGCGTATAACCAGCAGCTACCGTTATGTGCCTCCACAACTGACTCCGGGCTCCGCAACGGGAAGCAGGTGTGTAGACCGCCCGAGCAACTATGTACGGCCGACCCAGACTTCCGCTTCGACTTGAGCGAGCGCAGTGATAACGATGTAAGCAACGTTCGCTCTAAGTTGTGTATGCACCACGTGTATTGAACGTACTCCTTGCAGGCGTTCGTGCGCGTTCCATTGGCTGACATCTTTCCTTCGAACTCGCCTTCGTTATTGGTCATGGATACGACACAAAGTCCGGCACTCCCAGTTCCCCTCAAGCTTGGTGACGCCAATCAGGATGGCTTCCCCGACATACTTGCTATTATAGTGACTGGCTCAGGCTCCCAGGCATCGCGAATGCCTCAGCTGGCGATGTCTGAGCCTTGTGGCGCCGGCGTTGCGGGCTGCGGACGCACTGGGAAGGGCCGGAGAGGATGGAGTCTGGTCAAGAAGGGGATTGAGCCGCTAAAGAGTATTCGGGATGCCCGCACCGTCGCTTTCTTCGACATGGATGAAGATGTAGGTTGACACCTCATAACGAGAACCCATCGAGTCTGACATTATGTATTTACAGGGGAGTCTTGATATTATGGTTCAACGGACGGGTACCCAGGGTGAAGGACACATCCTCTTCGTGCAAAACAACTTCTACTACGATGCATTCTTCCTGAAGGCAATCGGTGCGTATCACTCCTCATCGCGGGGGCAAAGCTCTAACACGTGTGCCAGTGCTCAATGGAGCCTGTGGTAGTTCTGTCTGCAAAGACGCGAACACTTCTGCACAGTACCATGTGAGTAACTGTAGCAAGCCGTCCGTAGGTTTGCGCCTCTGATGATGTGAAAGCCTTACGGTGTAAGCTATTCGGGCGCCACGTACAAGTATACTGTTCTTGATACCTCAGGAAGACGATCTGCAGCTGCTGGTGCGTTCCTAACAATCTAGACGAAGATCATGTACTCACTCACTTGCAGTGGCCCAATTGCCCCAGACTGCGTATCATGCCTTGCTGACCCCCTATTCCTACTTTGGCCTCGGCCGTACCAACAACTACATCGAGAACTTGTTCGTGGGCTCAACGAAGCACTCGAACCATTATATCAACATGGAAGGCGTGATTCCGAACTCTAAAGTCGTCATCGTACCCCCACTAGAGGACAACGAGGCGTGGAGGAGGGAGCTGTATTTGCGACCAGGAGAGTGGATTCCTTGGGTAACACTCACTGTGATCGCTACTCTAGGGATCCTCGCCGCGATCGTGATCGTACTACACTTGAATGAGAAGGTAGGGACTCAGTATAACTCTGCCATGCGTTCCCTGGAGCTGATATGTCTTGCAGAGAGAAGATGAGCTGGAGCGAAGACGAGCTTCACACCATATTAACTTCGACGCACTGTAACTTATACATATGTTCTCTTAGTGATATGATGGATTAATACACGTCCTGTAATACACGATTTGTCCAACTTCCCCGCCAACAACTCTGCGAACGCCGAGCATCCTGGCCTCACCATGCTTAAGATAGTCATGGATTACCTTATCCACTCCCACTCTGCATGCTTGCCGTCGCCTCCAAGGCACTCAACGCGGCCCTCTGCTTCTAGCTTGCGCAGATGCAGATCGACGCTACTGGCCGCGCTGTCCCACAATTCGCGTGGATACTCCGCATAAATTCTGGAGACGAGCGTCCACGTCGTCCACGCCTGCCCAGCAGCCGGGGAGGTCTTCATCTTCTGAATAATCTGATCCTCGCGAGCGACGCGGTGTTGGAGGTACATCTTTACCTGCTTCAGGCCATCCTCTACCGGGGGCCCATGTCCGGGATAGACGATCCCGTACTTGACGCCTTCCTCGCTGAAATCAACCAACTTCTGGAGGGTGCCCATGTATGGACCTAGGTCTTCGAAGACAGCGCTACCGTGTCCAAGCACCGTGTCGGCTGTGAATAGCGCTCGCTCCGCGGGGTAGTAGAGGCAGATCGAATCTGCGGTATGCCCCGGCGAGTGTAGTATCTCCAGGACGGTGTTCGAGGCGTCAGGGGCGGATGCGGTGACTGGGAGCGTCTGCTTATGACTGAATTCATGGAAGACATTCCCGGAAGGGCTTGGCACGTATGCGCCGGGCATAGCTTTCAGCATATCGATTACCGTCTGCAACTTCGCATATGGTGTGTACAGAGGGAACTTGTGGATTCGTGGGGGCTGAAAAGGAGGACCGTCGGAGGCGTGCCTCTGCTCCCATAGCTGCTGTAGCAGGTTGACAACGGCAGGCAGGCCAAGACAGTGGTCGTGGTGCTTGTGTGTTAAGATGATGTCCGAGATGTGTGGCTTGTTGGCGTGTATTGTCGATGTTGGGTCGAGGAGGGCATCTCTCAGGAAGAGAGGGTATGTGTCCCGACCTTCTCCGGTGTCTATCAAGATGTACGGGTTATGCTCGCCCACAAGATAGGTGTTCGTCCCTGTGTCGTGTCGAGTGAGCACAGATGCATGTAACAGACAACACCGATGTCTATTTGCCTTGAAGAGTATAAGGTCCAGGGTTCTGAAGTGAAAATGTCTGGTTCATATTAATGGAACGATAGCTCTGATGTGTCCCACCTGGCCCAAGACCCTCACCACCGACTTGCTCAACTACAGCTCAAGTAAGTGTCTAGAAGTGCGGCGTTTTGAAGCCCACGTACCCTCTCGATACTTGGTATTACCTTGTGTGCTGGGCCTGTAGGTTTCTTGTTCTCACCAGACTCGGTCATGGTTGAGTACTGAGTAGCGGAAGGCTCTACCGCTACGTACTGCAAACCCGCGATAAATGTGACATGGCGGGCGCTCGGCTCGAGCTCTCCGAGGGCATGTCGCAGCATTTGAATGTAACTTCAGCACATAGAATACGTACCAGAGGGGAAGCGTTGACGCATTGGCAGAATATCTCAGCTATCATCATCGACGCTTGACCAAGCTGCAGTATCCGAAGAGGTGGACAGTGGGTGATCACTGCACAACTTGAAAGCAATTGTAATTTGTCGAAGCATCGCGGTTTCACGAGCGCTTAGGATGGCCAGGATGACAAATACCACCAAACACGCGGACGGTCCACTACTTGACCCAACACAGTCGGTGACTGCCAGATATTCACCCTCCATCATGGCGACTGCGGCAACTCTCACTCCGACTCATCCCTCCGACGGACCCTATCAAAAGCGCAAGAGGTAAGCTATTATTTTGAGAGGAAAGGATAGCCTCAATTGATTGTTCAACGCAGGTCGCGCTCCCCTGAAAACTCGGAGCAACCTCCGTCAAGTCGGCGCAGGTCAGCATCTCCTCCAGGCCCGGGTCGCCTGGTCGAGCTACCGAGGGTGAGCGATGTTGACCCTACACGGCGCGCAGAGCGAGAAAGACAACTCGCGGCGCGGATGGCGGCCATCGAGCTCGAGAAATTGGAGAAGGAGAAGAGCAAGGATGCCGCGGAGAAGAAGGGCGTGGAGTTGGACGCAAAAGCTGAGTTTTCCAAGCTCACGAACACGAAGTCTGGTGGAGTGTATATGCCTCCGGCACGGTTACGCGCTATGCAGGCAGCGGCGTCGAAGGACAAGGCCAGCGCGGAGTACCAACGCCTCTCGTGGGACGCCCTGCGCAAGTCTATAACTGGTATTGTCAACCGAGTTAACGTGGCCAACATCAAGCACATCGTTCCCGAGCTCTTCCAAGAGGACCTGATTCGTGGCCGAGGCTTGTTCGCGAGGAGTGTCATGAAGGCCCAAGCATCCAGTTTGCCATTCACGCCGGTATTCGCGGCACTCGTAGCCATCATCAATACAAAGCTGCCTCAGGTCGGCGAACTAGTCCTGACTCGCTTAATCAGCCAGTTCCGGCGGGCCTTTAAGCGCAACGACAAAGTAAGAATCTGGCAGTAAGCCGACCATGCTGCTGGCTGACTCGTGCATTTAGATCGTGTGCCATTCTACAACGACTTTCATCGCCCATCTCGTTAACCAAGGCGTCGCGCACGAGATTATCGCCCTCCAGATCCTCGTCCTTCTACTTGAACGGCCCACCGACGACTCGATTGAGATTGCTGTCGGCTTCATGCGGGAAGCCGGCGCGTTCCTGGCTGAAAACTCGCCGAAGGCTAATGCAACCGTCTTTGAGCGTTTCCGTGCTGTGCTGAACGAGGGCACCATTAGCCACCGTGTGCAGTATATGATCGAGGTTCTCATGCAGGTTCGCAAGGATAAGTACAAGGATAACCCTATCGTCCCGGAGGGCCTAGATCTGGTGGAGGAGGATGACCAGATCACGCATCAGATCCAGCTTGAGGAGGAATTGCAGGTGCAGGAAGGTCTCAGTACGTCCTCAAGGCAGTTGCTCTCTTTCATCTATAGGTACTGACATCTTCTCAAGACATCTTCAAGTTCGATCCGAACTACCTCGAAAATGAAGAGAGGTACAAGGCCATCAAAGCTGAGATTCTCGGTGAAGAGTCGGATGACGAGGGAAGTGGGTCGGAGGAATCGAGTGACGAAGTTGAAGAGGAAGAAGGTATGCAATTTGGATATCCAAACTTGGGTCCTTTGCGCTGACTGGTTGACATAGCCGTTGAAGAGAAGGCTGGTATTGAAGACCGCACAGAAACGAACCTCATCAACCTGCGCCGTGTGATCTACTTGACCATTATGAACGCCTTGAACTATGAGGAAGCCGTCCACAAGCTGTTAAAGGTCCAAGTCAAGGAGGGTCAGGAGGTATGCTAAGTATCCGTCTATGTTTTGACCATGTACTGATCGGGGTTCGTAGATCGAGCTGTGCAACATGATCATTGAGTGTTGCTCGCAGGAGCGGTCCTACTCCACTTTCTACGGTCTCATCGGTGAACGGTTCTGCAAACTGAATCGTGTATGGAACGAATGCTTTGAGCAGGCATTCGCTAACTACTACACCACCATCCACCGCTACGAGACAAATCGTCTGCGGAATATCGCCCGCTTCTTCGGGCACCTCCTGGCGACCGACTCTGTCTCGTGGGCCGTCCTCGAATGTATTAAGCTCACGGAGGAGGATACGACCTCGAGTAGCCGTATCTTCATCAAGATCATGATGCAAGAAGTTACGGAATCCATGGGTCTTAAGACCATCGTCGAGCGTTTCAAGGACGAGGAAGTGAGGATGGCGTGCAGAGGCATGTTCCCGATGGATAACCCAAAGGACACCCGGTTCTCCATCAACTACTTCACGAGTATTGGGTTGGGTGCTGTCACGGAGGAAATGCGTGAACACCTGAAGGTATGTGTTTTCTAGAGGGTATTTCTACAATTTGTTCGTTGATACGATTTCCATAGAACGCACCTAGAATTATCATGGAGCAGCGTCGCGCGATGCTCGAGGCAGAGTCGTCGTCCTCTGATACGGACTCGGACTCAGATGACGACGACTCTTCCAACTCTGACTCTGATCCCGCCTCTTCTGATGACGATTCCGACTCCGATGACCCCAGGCGGTCCCCGCCCAGACGTCGTTCGTACACCCCGCCGCGCCGCGACAGAGGGCATGCCCGCGACGACTCACGCACACCTCCCCATCGCCTACCATCCCCTTCCCCTCCACCGCGCTACCGCGACGACAGGCGCCGGTCCCCATCGCCGCGGCGCTACCGCAACGGCGATAGAGATGTGCGGATGGTTGATAGCGACCGGGACCGGGATGAGGATAGGTACAGGCCACGCCACGACTCGCCCCCTGCTCGCCGCCGCGTAGCGTCTCCGCCTGGTTCGCGGTCTCCACCAACGAGGGGCCGGTATGACAGTCCTCGCCGTCGCTCGCGCTCGCGCACTCCTCCTAGACGAGACCGCGACTACGATAGGAGGCCGCGCGATGACTCGAGGGATCGTAGGAATAGGGATGAGCCCAGGGATCGCGGGCGGTCTGATTCGCGAGACAGGTATCGGCGAGACTCGAGGCGATAAAGCGGATGCGACGCAGCGACGATGTGTGATACAATTTGTGCTTTGCGGTTTATGGTATATTGCTTGATGGGACGCGTTTGTATTGCTGTTTGTGCTATGTTCGCACTCGTCGTAATGCGAAAGCTAAATGTTATTCCATGCATGTAACATTCCCGTTTGCTGGGCAAATGATCAAATATTGTCTAGACCCGCGCATGCCGCCTCCCGGTACGCTGAGTATCCAGATCAAGCATACTGCAGACGGTTCTACGCAGTGGCCGGATTAAGCCTTGTGTGTGTGCGTGGCCAATAGGACGGCAGGAACGCCACAGACGCGTCTCGACGTTACGTTAGCCAGGCGCGTCGGACGCGCACGCGGTCGTCATGGGGCCGCCGTGACCTGAATTAACACATTCGACATAACCACCCTATTTCACACAACCTTAAATGGCCACATATCCTCCGTTTTCCTTCCCACATTTCGTCCCCCTCTTTCTGTCTATCCTCCTACGTAACCCCACCATGGCAGGTCCGTCTCACTGCCCTTGGTATCGTATAGCGCATCCTAACGATACTTGGTGGCCACAGGAACGAAGCGTGCAGCTGAAGAAGAGCACTCCGGGCCTACCACCCGCTCGGCAAAGGCCCCCAAAACCGAGAGCGCGGCCAGCCCCATGAAAGGCCGCGGTCGGGGTGGCAAGAAAGGCCCCAAGGTACGTTGACCGTCCCGAGGAATTTCGCATCCTACTCAAGTGCGTCGTGGGTCCAGACTACGATGGCGGCATCCCAGTTTAAGAATCGTGCAATGCCGCTGCACATTAACATCACACACACGCCGCCCGCGCTCCCCGAGGCAGCCGGCGACGACAAAGAGGCCGTGACGATCGCGTCCCAGGACCCGGGCTTCATCGGCACTACCACGCTTGTGCCCTCCACGTTCGCGACTGGCAGCTACGGCTGGAAGGGTTCCAAACGCATCACCATCGAGCTGCAGAACTCGGACGGTGCAGAAGGCGAGAAGGAGAAGGTCCATGTCATGATTACGTAGGTATTCCTTGCTCTGTGCGTCTAGAGTGGTGATGTTGAACTGGTTGACAGGATCAACGCCACCGTCATGGGCAGCAAGGGCGCAAAGGAAGAGGGCGACGACGATGCCAAGGAAGAGGAGCACGTCGAAGAGCAGGCTGAGGAACAAGGCGAGGAAGCTGCCAATGGCAAGGAAGAAGATGGCGCCGAGCCCAAGGAGGGCGATATCACCGAGGCCCTGCCGGAGACCGAGCCAGCAGCATGAATGAAGAGACACTGGTGTACGAACTGGGATGAAAAGCGAATGAGCTCCTGTCAATCTATGTCTTGTTTATCGTTTAATGTATGCCTTGTCTGTTCGTTGACAGCGAAGTTGTGTATCTCCTGTCAATTTGCGTGCAGAGGCCGCGATACGTTATGGCACAGAACGCTGCTGTACATGCGGGACACTGCCGTACACCCGCCATGTTAGCAGCAAGCTCAGAACTCCATGAAGCATTGAGTGGCCACGCAACTCACCTCATGGCCCATCTTTCTTCAATTCATCTACTACCTTTGTTAAAGCTTCCCTCCTCATTGGTATCCAGAGTGCTTCCCCTCCCCCCGTCCCTGCGGCTGCGACGGGGACCACGGCCGATACGATCAGGCCATGGTCCCTAAACTCCCCTAGTAGCGCTCTCAGCGCCGTATCGCTTGTAGCGATGAACTCCTCTCTCGCAGCACTGAACAGTCGTTCGTAATCATATGCCGCCTCTTGTCCCGCGGTCCCGGCTTCCCCTGTGCCAGCACCGCCCGCCGCCGGCGTCATCAGCTCAAGCTGCTTGCTGCCCAGTAATACGAATAGTCTGCGCGCTTTCTGTGTAACGCTCGCCAGTACATGTCTCGCGGCCGTCTCGCTCACCAGCCTCGGCCCACCCGTCACAGCGCTGGCGTTGACGTGGGCTCGCCGGCCACGGGAGGAAGCGCCCGCAATGCAGGATGGGTCGGCGGAGGCAAGCTCACCGTCGTACGGTGCGAGCGTAGTGAGGTCATGCCAGAGCCATGCAAACCCGCGTCGGGGGATGTCGTAAGACGTCTGCGGGCTCTCCGGGACGATGTTGGCAGCACGCGCCTTACCCTTGCCTTTGCCCTTGTCATTCGTCGCTTCTGACACGGCTGGCGCGGACGGGACCGTTTTGCGCGCGAACAACTCTGAGAGAGACCAGCGACCCATGGCCTGAACGTTATCGATAGAGGCAACGATATGTATTCGTGATGCAGTTGCGAGTCGGGAGATGGCGGCCTGTGCTTTCGAGCCACGCAAGCCAGGGCCATCGATGTTGTGTATCACTAAAAAGAGCCTCTCACCTCCCCCGTCTTCAACCACACTAGAGAAGCAGTCATAGATCTTCTGTATTTGCGCATCCACGCCAGCGCCGGAGGCCATCGGTTGCGCATCCAACACGTCTTGTAGTGCGGGAATCGCCTGGATAGAGTTGAGCAGGTCCTTCAGCGCGAACCCGGGCAGGAATCCATTTGCAATCACGACGTGACCGCCACGTTCTCTTCTGCCAACCACTTTCCTTGGTCTCGTCAGCGTCCGCGCAAACGCGTTCAGCACCGCGCGCTTGCTCCCGTACCCATAAAACAACAGACTGAACCCCTCGCGGAGCTCGTCCGCCCACTGTGCGAAGAATCCCGCACGGACCCGTTCGTCCGTCCACAGCCGCTTACTCTCGAGGACGTGCGGCGACGTGAGCGCACGCGAGCCGGCGAGGGCGCGCGCGTACGCGGGGGCGTCGAGCGCGGGGACGAGCTGACTGAAGACGGCGGCGGAGGTGCGTGCGGGGCGCGCGTGTACTGCGAAGTAGGCGTCGAACGCGGTTTGCGCGATGAGGGCGGGTGCGGGCTCGCCGAACGGCGCGTCGTCGTCGCGGTCGTCCAGGCAGGCATCGAGACGCGAGGAGGCGCGCGATGGGGAGGATTGTGGTGCCTGTGTCTCGAGGTCGTCCTCAGAATCGAAGTCGCCGTCGATGTCGGTTGTCCCAGGTGTTGAGCTGTAGCCCGCTAGGGACGAGGAGCTCATGGACCTTCGCATTGTAGTGCTACGAGCGGAGTTCTAGGAGCTTGTGGGACTATTTGCTGCAGTCCTCGTTGATCAGCGGTATACTGTCGCAAGACGAACTGTCGATGTGTTGCTCGTGAGAACAATTGCGGGAGACGTTGGAGGAAAACAAGGCGTGATGAACAGAGCGACCATGGTCGTTGTGGCCACGTTCAACAACCCATCAGTTGGTGTGGCCACCGCCGCATACACCCATGCATGCGTTTGCACAACTTCTGGAAACCGATTTGGGCAACTCCTAAGTATACATCTACCAGCTCACTACCTACATACATGGATAGCATACTACGATGTCTACGATACGTCGACAAGTGTCTCTCAGCCCGATATTCACGGTTCCAGACAAAAATAAAACGCATATACAACTACCGTAATGTACCCCAGTCGTACTCACTGTGACGATGGGGAACAGCCAAAACAGAACCATGAACATGATCAGAACCAAAACCCGTACCCATATACCGACAAACGACTCGCCACAGCTATGATGCGGCGGAGTCGCTGTCCAAGCCCATATATACTACAAGTCCTCCCCACTCCTGGTGATCTTTTCCCTTCGACGCCACGGCGCGTGATGTCGATGACCGCACGAAGACCAGATAGCGCCATCGCAACGCATATGTGCAGGGGCAAGCTCAACTGTCGTGGATCATCTCCAGTATCCGCTCGTAGTCCTTCCTAACCGCCCAAAACGTCTCGTCCAGCTTGAGCTGGCGTTCCTTCTTGTCTAGCTGCGCCAGCACCTCCTGCGTTCCGTCCATAGAGTCAGCCATCCAACACAGTGCACACATTGAAGCCAGACACTCACGTAGTTGAACCTGAACAACCGCTCCTTTACCCAGATTCGGTACGCCTTCTCCATGCGCTTATCGGGCCCGTCCATAAGGACGAACTTGAGCATGAGCATCTCCGCGAGTCTGTAGAACTGCCTGCTCGCCATCTTCAGCTCGACCCGCCGCTGCTCGAGCCACGAGCGGTCCGCGGGCGGACCGAGCTTTCCTCTCGGCCCTGTTCGCGTCCTCGCGGCCCCATTCGTGGTCGCATGCAACCCTTCGTGGATTGCCTGGATCTGCGATTGTTCATGCACGAGAGGCCGATTGCCGCTGATTTCCCTGCTTGCGTATCGGGCGAGCCGGTCCATTGGCGTGTGCCCATTGTCCGAGTGCCCGTTCGCGTTGGCGTACGGATGGTACCTATGCCCCTTCGACTTCGGCGGCGTCGCGGGCCTCTTCGCGCTCTCTACCTCCGCCTCCCAGTCCTCGCCGAGGGCTTCATGCATGAATGCCGATTCGCTCAGGAGCATCTTCAGATCATTCCTATCGCGGAGGTCCTCAAATGCTTCGACAGGGTCCTCCACGGTGAGTTCGGCAATGTCGGGTGAGTTGCGCACGTAGCGGTAAATGGCAGAGTACAACGCGGAGCCATGCCCCTCCTGTTGATACGGCGGTGCGATAACGAACTGGCTCAGCCGTAGCCGCACCTTCTCCGGGAAACAGTAGAACGGGTAGAGCGTCGAATATCCAACAAAGTGGTACGTCGAGATGGAAGGGTCGCTCCGCCGTTTTCGTTTCTCATAGCTATCATGTGCAGTCAAGTCAGTAAGATATACAACTTCGGTGAAGAGGTAAGGTTGGGTTTGAACGGGATCTTCGAGCCAAAGATAGTAATGGGCCAGAAGTGTGTCCAGAAAGCCCACGGAGGGCCGCAGCTCAAGTGAGTGTTGTCTTCCATAAGTTCACCGCATCATCGAAGAGCGTGGTTGCACTCAGTATAGCCGCTAGTGGTATGCCGCCTGCACCTTCAGGGCCAGAGCAAGCCCAGAGGCAGACAGATGGAGCGCGGGAGATCCTGAAAAGGTCTGGACTAGTTCCGGACTTATTCCCGCCCGAAGGCGAATGCAACAGCGGCTGTCCAGGCATCTCTGCGGCGCGCGGCCCGCAGAACACGGGTGATAGATGGGGGGACAGGCGGAGGAGGAACTCACAGGACCGTGAACTGCCATACATCCTCTTCCTCTTTGATGTAGGAGCCGCCTTCAATGTAGAGGAGGATGTAAAGTTGCATGCGGCGATGGAGCTCCTTGAATCCTGGTGTGTCCCAGGTGCACTGAGACCGCATCGGCATGAGCTTCAGCGACTCTGGCATGATAACGGGCGGCGTACATGGTAAATCTCAAAGTCTACTGTTTCCTCATTCTCCTGTACGACCTTCTCCTTGCCTTTGCTGTTAGAGGTTTTGAGTGGTCGGGAATACGCGTGAATACGCGTCCCCGGTGGTGTAAATGAAAGGGCATCTTCCTCAACGCATGCCAAGAAGGCAGCCTCGTCGGTGTAGTAACCTAGATGGAAGTGCATGAGTATAACGTGTGTAGGGTGGCTCAGGGCACGCACCTGGTGGAATGAACTTTGAGACGGTGCCCTCGATGTCGTCGAGCGCAGACGAGACAGGTAGTTTGTCGGAGTATGAGATGTTGAGGTACTGAGCCAAGGACCCGGAAGCAAACTTAAGCTGTGCAGTGGGTCAGCTTGGGGGAAAGAGGCTGGGTGGATGGGTGTACACACGTCTATGCGAAGGTTGCGATAGCCGTATATTTTCTCGTCTTCACCAAAGAGCGGGTAGGTAAAGTTTGGGTTAAAGCCCTCGTAATGCTCGCGCGTAGTGAGGGAGGCCTTGTCCGCGGCGGCACGTACTGGAGATGCGATGAGACGCGTCGCGGCGCGGTATGAGAAGGCTTACCGAGAGAGAGATGGAAAGCCTCGTTCGCGTCGACAGCCCAGAGGTGGGCGTCGGTGGCCGCCATGGTGGAAGTTAAGCAAGAGGAGCGCTGTGGGCCTGTGGCCAGAACGGAGAAGAGCCGTCTCTCATGCGCGCGCGCGCGCTCACTGGACTGGATCTGGTGTGCCGATCCCGGTCTCTACCGCGCCCGGCCGAGTCTCCGTCCAGACCCCACACGTCATCCCATTGTCCCGGAGACCGCCTGCCATGTTTGGCCAGGACACGCGGTGTGCCACTGCGTCCTTCCCCCCCGCCTGGGCCAGACCCCCGCATTTCATTTTCATTTTCATCCATTTCTTCTCGCCACCCTCCCCGCCACCGACGCCAGCCACCGCACGCTCCTCGCTGCCCTCGTCGACGCTCTCCACCCGCGACTGCCGCCGACAACCGCACTGCTGGCGTGGGCCGCTGAGGCCCTCGCGCTCATCACGAAGACGATCAGGCCAGACTCCACAAGGAGCGGTCTTCGGTTCGCAGCCAAGGACCGAGGCCTGCAGCGGCCTCCAAGAACGCCCCAAACCGTGTCGCCCAGCGCCTGTCGCCGCTCGGCACCTGGCGTCCAAGCTTCTCATCCCGCCCACTCAGACCCCCCACTAGCCCCCACTCCAACTCCCATTCGACTGCTTGAGTCTGTTCTTCTCCGACTTCTCCTCCCCGACCCAATGTCGGATCATCGCTGTCTCTCCTGACCCAAACCCAAATGCTTCCGGTCCCTAGCCTGCATTCCTAGCCACCTCGCGACCGCAGACACATGCCATCCGTCAACTCGTCATGAGGGTACACATAACAGACGTCACCCGCGCAGCTGCTGTTCGCCGTACGCACGCCACGCGAACCGCAGCGTGCTATATTCGTGCCAGGCTGCTCGTGCAACGGGTGGCTGCCCACCAGGCGGGAACAACTGACCATACAAGTGCGACAGACAGACCCAGGGGCCTTCAGTGAGTGTGTGTAGCTACACCACTGATCTCACACGATTGAATCTACCAGTTGTAACGCCGTTTGTCATTCCCCCACTTCTTTGTCCAGACCTCCGTCCGTGTGATTATGTACAGCCAAGTCACGCAGCCGCGACGTTTACTCAACAGCTCCCCCGGTGTTCATGCCCAGCGCCGTCAACTCCCCTCACATGCCTCCGGAACAACTGCATCCGCATATGTGAATTGCGCGCGCAACTGGCATGACTAACACTTACGGTCATGAACCGGTCCTTGGGACACTCGACTGTCCTGACCCTTGTGCGGGATCTTCCCACCTCGGACTTTTGACCATATCAATAGTACTAGGGCTATGCTGAGACTAAGTTCCGAGATATCCAATAGTTGCTCTTCAATCCTTCAAACAATGCAGATTTCTCGTAGAGATGAAACTTGTAAGAATATTATCATCTCCTTATATATTCACATGTCAACAGTCCATCTACCATGTCTGCATGTTCAACCATAGTGAGTATGTCTGGTTCCCTTGAATGTTGAATACTGCGGCTGCGCAAGGTGAGATGGAGCTGAGAGATCTCTGAGCTCCCCCTCCCGCGAGTCGACCTCGTTGTCTCTGAGCAGCTTGGAGTCTGAGAGTAGGGATGACGTGACTTGCTGCAGCACGGCCACGTGCGGGCGCCTCTTCGACTAGGGCGCGTCGGTGATGCGCGATGCTCAGTCAGAGACTCAGAAAGTAGTCAGTACCAGAGAACCCATACGCGTGGTCGTGCGTATACGGCAGGTTCACCAACGCCCGTCGTAGGGCCCGCTATCAGCCCATTACTGAGCATTTCCGTTGCAGCGCAGGGTGGCAGCGCTCGCGTCATATGACACTCTCTTCACCTCTTACCTCGCTGACATGCTCTGCTCGTCGCCCGCCTTATAAAGCTCTCATCTGTCATCTCACCATACCCTTCTCGTCCGCATCGATCCCCACCCGAACCTCAGTCATATCTGCCTTATCTCCATTGCGCCCCTTGTCCCTCCCAGCGGTCAGGGCGCACTCCTCGAGGCTTACAGCCTCTCACACATCCACTGCATCATACAGGTTATCCAACGTACGTCGTGCCACTGATCCCAAATTTTACCCATTGCTAACTCTCATATAGCTCTCTAGAACTATCACAACCTCGGCTACTTCGAACATGCCTCCAGTCACGAAGCCAGGCCGCGACAAGTACGATATCGTCTGGATAGGTGGTGGAAGTGGTGGTGTGGCCGGTTCTGTAAGCCATATCGCTTAGATAGCCGTCAGGATGCTAATCTTGCGCAATCCTGATAGCGCCGTGCAGCATCGTATGGTGCCAAGGTTGCGCTCATTGAGGCAACAGAGACCTTGGGTGGCACTTGCGTCAACGTCGGCTGTGTGCCCAAGAAGGTGCGCACACATCCACCCAGCGCACACGAAAACAGTTACAGATGCTGGTATTCAGATTATGTGGCATGCGGCGGACATCGCCGACAAGATCCGGCATGCTGCCAACTACAAGTTCAAGGGCACAGGCGTGGGATCGCCCGAGTTTGACTGGGCCACGTTCAAACCTCAACGAGACGCATACATCCGCCGCCTGAACGGCATTTACGATAATAACGTCGCGAAGGAAGGCGTCGAGCTCCACCAGGGGAACGCAGTTGTCACGTCCCCCAACACCGTCGAGGTCAAGCGCCCCGATGGCTCCTCGTACACCCTCAACACCGACAAGATCGTTGTCGCGACGGGCGGCCGGCCGACGATTCCTCCAGACAATCAGATTCCTGGTGCGAATCTAGGTATCAACTCGGACGGTTTCTTTGACCTCGCGGAGCAGCCCAAGCGCGTCGCAGTTGTGGGCGCTGGGTACATCGCCGTCGAGCTAGCGGGCGTGTTCCACACGCTTGGGAGCGAGGTGCACATGTTCATTCGTGGCGAGACCGTCCTGCGCACGTTCGATCCGTCGCTGCAGGAGGTACTCACGAACTGGATGGACCACACCGGCATCAACTTCCACAAAGGTTCCAAAGTCAAGAAAGTGGAGGGCGTGAAGGGACAGGCACTCACTGTCCACACTGACAAGGGCGAAACCGTCGAGGTCGACTGCTTGCTATGGGCGATCGGCCGCCACGCGAACACGGAGGGACTGGGTTTGGAGAAGCTCGGTGTGGAACTGGACCAGAAGGGCAACATCGTCGTGAACAAGTATCAGGAGACTAGGGTCCCGGGTATCTACGCACTGGGCGACGTTTGCGGCAAGGCGCTGCTGACGCCTGTGGCGATCGCGGCGGGACGAAGGCTGAGCAACAGGCTGTATGGTGGAGAGAAGTACAAGGATGACCACCTCGACTACGCGAATATCCCGACTGTCGTCTTCTCGTGCGTAACTCACGTCGTGTGGTCCGGGTGCTGCACTCACACGTGTCTAGCCACCCAACGATAGGTACCGTCGGCTTGACTGAGCCTGAAGCCCGCGAAAAGTATGGCTCGGAGAATATCAAGATCTGTGCGTCTGCCTACCGTCTTAATTTGCCCATCTCTAACTGGGCGCTCTGTTTGACAGATAAAACCAACTTCCGCGCGCTCTATTTCTCCATGATCGATGAAGACCACAAAGAACCGACGATGTACAAGCTCATTGTCACAGGTCCCGAGGAGAAGGTGGTAGGCATCCACATCATCGGATTGGGTAGCGATGAGGTGATGCAGGGCTTTGGCGTCGCGGTCAAAATGGGCGCGACCAAGAAGGACCTGGATGATACCGTCGCTATCCACCCAACGTCAGCCGAGGGTAAGCTTTACTTCTGCTGTGCTATCTCGGTCTGCGTCTTAGATATGGCGCTGATTGGGTTGCTTCTCTAGAGCTGGTAACTTTGCGATGATCACTTTCACTGGGTGGACATGCGCAGCTTGACGGCATAGCATAGTTGGGACAAGGTAGTTCGGTAAAGTTCGCATGGCGGAGAAGCTCGGAAGTATTGGTAACGTATACGTAATGCATTTGTTTTGCAGACCGGTTGCCTGAGGTATGATTGAACGACATGTCTCAGCATGTTGTGCGGTGCCAGATACAATTTGTATGGCGAGTCGCGCCTACGTGTAGACGCGTTAGTGGTCGGAAAGATCTTTGCTACTAATTATGGAAGCCATAATTACAGCACACACTTCATACCGCATACATCATTTTGAAGGAGAAGATAGCAAGTCCCATGTGCGCGAACGGTAGCTCGGGGGATAGCATAACGGTGTAGGTAAATGCACTCATGTTGTACGTATAGACGATGCTAATAAGTGAATGGCAGGTCTGCTGTCGCGGATGCAGTTGCGGAGCTGGAAAGGGCCGATGTAGCAAGTGCGATCATAGGACCCCCGATTATATGTGGGGAAGCCTGAATCGCATCCGGACATGAATCGTCTATTTGGGGGGCTTATGCCTGTAGCCATCCGGACAAAAACAGCGCGACGCGCGACCGATGCCTGGGCAAACACCCGGACATATGTCGTCCTGGTCGCGCAAAGCCTGAGTAGCATCCAGACACGGGAGCCCCCCTGGGACCCCCCGCGGAGGACTGGCAGGGCGACGGAGGCGAGGAGTCGCCGAGGACCGGGGACTCAGCCTCCAGGGGGGTTACCGTCGGTAGAACCCTGCTCAAAAGTCCGGACATGGGTCGCAATTTGGACCCAAAGCCTCATCTTATCCAGACAATCCCGGCCGAAAACCGAAAATTTTGTCCGGACACAGAGGCCCACTTTCCGGCGGCGAGGGATCAGGGTTCCCCTCATATAATCGGGGGTCCTGCGATCATTCAGTGCACTCTAAGCTCCGGACAACTTGCTTGCGGTGATCCCGGTCATCCTAGTATGCGTCTAAGAATCTATAAGCCAACGTTCAATATGCGGTGTGTTGATCAGTAATGCTGGTCAGAGCGCACTGGCTAATCCGCAGCGCTACATACCAATACCATGCATCGATCAACGCGGAGCATGTATGTTACTTCCGTGGCTGAAGGTCCCGGCCGGCTCATATCTGCGCGCAGCAGATATCGGCTTACACAGTATGTGTTATCGACACGACACAGAAGGTATACAACAGATGTGTGGATTATGCTGTGAAGGTTCTATGCCCAGGACTCCGCCATAATTCAACGACGCCGGGGCGCCAACATCTACTAGCGTAGGTCCGAAACCCCTGGTGGCGAGAGTATCATACCCACTTTGAATGAGCGCGGATGGATGATAGAATGTTTTCAATCACTGGAAGATTTCTATAAGACCATTGCAGACCATTGCTCACCCGCTATGGCATGCTAAATCTCTACAATGTCGACCGAATCACCTCAAGCACTAGGAATTGCGATCGAGTCTCTGAAGCTAGGGTGAGTCACACAATAGATTTCGGGTGGCTAGAACTGAGAAGACGAGCGACGTAAATTGCAGATTCACAAACGAATCCTGCCAAATGGCGGCATGCGGTGAGTGTGAGAGATGATGCCTGCAGCTGTTCCTGATACCCAGTAAAGTGGTCTATGGCTATGACCGCATTCTCACCTTCTCGAAGGAGGTGAATTTGATCTGGCGGCGCCGGAGCATGTCCGTGGCCACTGGCGTGTACGTGCTCCTACACGTATCCATAGCCGTGTATCTGTATTTGTATGCTGTGATGATAATCCTCACAAGTTGCGAAGTAAAGTATCACTCCCTTCGTGCGATTAGCAAGCTGACATTCTCCTAGAGGTACTATTTTATTGGTCCTGAAGCGCATTGAGGATGCACTCTCACATGATGTAGTGGCTATGTTGCAGGCGTGGTCCAAGGGTGCGCCGCCATATTATTCCGCTTAAGCAGTGGGGGTGAGTCCCAGAAGTGCCATTGTCATGTATCGCACCTGCTGACGGCACCGGCACCATTGTCGCCCCCTGACATAGCTTTCATGACATTGCGGGCTTATGCCATCAGCAATCGCTCTGTGCCGCTCGCATCTGTCATGGTCATATTCTTCTTGGCGCCTGTCGCGGCGGACATCGTACGTCCTTATATCACTGACCATGCATGCAAAGACTTCGACAGTGCCCGTTAGTATGATATTCGCTCTCAGTATACAATCACTGCGCCTCAACCTATTAGTTGCATAATCTCTTCAGTAGAGAATCCAACGGTCGATCGGTGCGTACTCAGGCATCGCCTATTCAAGTTCCTCATGGCCTGACTAGTACCTCACAACTGCAGTGCATGTATGGCAGAACACCTTGCGATATGAAAGAAAATTAGTTGACGATTGCTACGTTGTTGCAGTGGCCATCGTCGAGCAAACGGCGACGCTTATCCCTGACATATTGCTAGTTGCAGCAACCTGGCGCCATGCATACACCGTCAAGTTCGCCAGAGTTGCACAGATCAGTACACCACTCACAAGAATCATTATTAGAGACGGTAAGTTGAATGCTGAGTGAGCTGCCTCTGCATCTGACTTATCATGCGACTAGGTGTGACGTACTTTATGTAAGCCCAGATGGTGGTCGAGGTTCATGCAGCAAGACTGACTTTGATTTAGTATAGTGCTCCCCCTACTGGTTATCAATACCGCGTTGAACGCAACAACTGTTGGTGTTTTCGGTTGCCGTCATATCTCAAATGACTTAGCTAACTTAGTTCTTTCAGTCATATGTGAATGGGATGCTGTCACCAATCGTTTATTCGTAAGTTGTTTGCGTCTAACCAATGGCAAAGCTAAGCCAGGATACACCATGCAGACTGCAAGCAGTTTTGCTCTCGCGATTTTTCTTGAGCTTGAACGAAGCCAACGCTTACGCTGTCGAATTATCGTCCACTGCATCACAAATGTCGGACCTCTGGTTCTCGCGGGTGGTGGGCAGCCTCGCCGGCTCGCTCGCCTACGACTACGACCGCTCCTCCGAGTCCACAGAAGAAAACATGGACGCGGAATGCGAGCTCAATTCAGGCGAGCAGCCAGTGCAAACGTACGACATGGATGCTAGGGAGCGGCCAATACCCTCACCTCGTCCGGAAGTTTAAACCGTCACGGGGAAAAGTCTTGAGAGTCGAGGCGATTTTTGCATGATTTAGCTCTGAATATATTGCTATCCTCCTTCTCGGTTCTTCACCTCGGTTTTAAAGCTCAAGCGCTCAAGGCCCACGTGCATGAAACACATCTACCTACAGATATCGCACACGGGAAAAATGGGTATGAATGCGGGCATTTAAGACTCTGGGAGTGGCGGTGAGTCATCAACCGGTCACAAGTGTGTTAGATCGCATTCCATACGGTAGTCGACGCAGTGTAGCGACGGTAGAAGAAAAGGTGGGTAAGGACATCTATGTCCCTTCGAAACCCTAACCCTCGATGTTCTTACAGGGTACGTCATAAGTACTTATAGACTGGAAATACAGTAGTCCCAGTCTCCTGCCCATCCGCTCTGGCGAGGTAGGGGGCCCGTGTCGATAGTTCGTGCAATGCTGAATATCGTCTGCCACACTTCTGCCACAATCTCGCCACAATATTCACGTACCGCACTCATCCCGCACCTATCGTGATGGCTGGACTTAGCACAGAATGGCCGATCGTCACTTAGCATTGAACTGCTCTAGCGACACGGGGCCCCCTACCTCCCGGAAGCGGATTGGCAGGAGACTGCAGTAGTCCGGGCTTTCACTCCAACCTGCATCTGAACCAGGTGAGTACGGGTACTGAAGCTTGAAGTAAGTACTGACACGTGTGACACAAGCGTACGCTATACATACCAATGGGCGCGGCGGTATCGGAAGCGCTACTGCCAGCGTGCGCCTACATGTGATACGATGTGCATCTGCGGTCTCGAGCGCCGCTCGAAGCCGTCGTGATCGAAGGCGAAGTCCCAACATATACTCCTCGAAAATGCCTTTCGACCACAGGAACAGCTACGTCGACTAACTCATGAAATGATAAGTGCCACGAGTGCGGAGAAGCGTAGAGAACCATGCGAATGCTGCGACTCACGCATCAATGGAGTGCGTGGGCACTTTGGCACCGCGTTGGTCAACTTTCCGCCCACGTTGCGCAACACACTGGGGGAAGAAACAGGAAGGAACCATTCCAACATTGGTTTGATCCTCGAACTCAGGTCCAGGGGAACGCAATCTCGAAGTGCCTGTTGTCCTCAGGCTGTGCACGCCACCGTTCCCTTATCAATTCTCGACTCCCAAACCCGGACCGTACAACAAACGCATAATTCCGCAGGTCTAGCCACATACAGTATGGTTCCGATCACTTGCAACCTATCAGCCGCCGTGATAATGTTGCTCGTGGCATCCATTGTGGATGAGAAGATACAAGGAGAGACGGCATTGCGAAGGTTGGTTGGTATGTCAGTCCCAATAGGCTTAAAGCTAGCGAATTTCGAACGCATAAGGGAGGCTAATCGTCTATACAGCGACTAAATTAGTTCTAGCCATATGTCGTACCTGCCAAATATGATCGCGCGCACGACGGTATCCGACATCGAGTGCTTGTTACTATGATAGCATTCATCAGCGAAATTGCCAACACTGATAGAGGAGCTCTGATCTGCCTGACGACACTTTTCGAGAAACACGGACTAGGTGACATGACCGCAAGGACCTCATCAAGGAGGCGAAATGGCGGCGTAGCGAGAGACCGTATGACCTTAAGTACTGTAGTCCCTCGCCGACTTGTCGCGTGCAAGCGTCCGCTCCTTCACCCGTTCGTGTACGATTCATTTCGCCCGGTCTCAGTGACCGTGAAACCCTGCCTCTTGGCATGTATCTGCATAGGTTGAGACTATATCCGCATTGATTGACAACATGTCGTCAACCACGGAAGAGGCCATCGAAGCGCTCGAAACTACGTATGTTCGAATCACTGGCTTCCACGAGGCCTCGACTCAGGCTAACGCTTACGTTCAGAGTCGCAGCGAATTGCTGCCTTGCCGTAGCATGTAGTAAGTCTTCAATAAACGAGGTCGGCAGACACGCGTATGACGGGTGATCTGGATCTCAGCCCTCTACGCTTTTGAACGATGCATTATATTCGATCAGGAGGTAGAGCTTATGTGGCGGCGCAAGATGTCTTTAGCGACCACGGTGTATGTGTTGATGCACGCATCGATGCTCGCTGTGCTCTTCACTTCTGTGGCGCTACTCATTGTGCAGGGCTGCGATGTAAGCCCGTCGGTTTTTGCGCTCGAAGGGGTCGACTAACAAAGTCCCACAGAGGTCTGGCCTCGCTATTGTCATCCTCTTAATATGACTCATTTATTCTCGCCGTCTCCAGTGGATATAGACTGGCCATTGCCGAGATATCCTCCAAGATAGTGTTTCGCTGGGCCATAGGAGGTGCGCCTCCTCATACATATGTACCCCATGTATAGAAGCTCAAATCGTTGCACAGCCATTTCGGCGTTGCGTGTGTACGCTATCAATGGGCGTACATTGGTATCGCCTGCAGCCATCAGTCTCCTCTTTTTGGCCTACACCTTGTACGATTTTGTCAGTCTATTCTTGTCTGTACCTGTCAGATGCTGACAGCAGCCCGACCTTAGTACAATGCCTCACATCTGTTCAAGCTAGAGGCTCCCCCTCCCGTAGGTTGTCTCATTCTGACAACCATGCGTCCGGAAGTTGAGCAGTAAGTCGTGTACTCGGGTCCTGTGTCGGTTTGCGCTTACTGCGATGATGATTTAGTGGGCGTAAGTGAACCCAACGCGGGCAACCACCCTTCCGTGCAAGGCTGACCTTCTCCTGTCCCATGTACAGTACATATTTCAAGCCTTGTATGCGCTGCTGTTGCCGAGGTACTGGTTCTGGTAGCTACCTGGCGGGCTACGTACAGGGCAAGGAGAGCAGCGGATAGCTCGAGTATGAGGACATCAGTCAGCGGTATGTTACTCCGAGACGGTAAGGTTGCCACGCTCTCTCAAACCCGACTGTCGCTAATGCTTTCGAGCGCAGGTACAATCTACTTTGGGTACGTGGAATTGCCGTCCGTACTGCATGCAGCTCCTAATGTTCCGTACCTGCAGTGTCATTTTGATTCTCCTCGTCCTCAATGCCATCTTTGAACTCACAATCGTAAGTGTCACGGCTGTCGTAGCGGGCTTGGAGTTAATGATGATATTCAGCCTGACATCTCGATCACATCCTTGACCTACGTGTACGTCGGACTGATTGATCCCCTTACGCCATAGCTCTGACGGAGATTCTATGACTAGGCTGCAGACCGTCTGCATATCGCGTTTATACCTCAATCTCCGTCACGCCGCGACGACCTCAGACATCTTGCTCACGAGCCCCTCACGTTTGCACAACATCTACTTCTCGCGGTTTGTGGGGTCCCTGGACGGCTCGCTCGTCTTCGAGTCCGACAGTCATCTAGACGAGGATGCAGAGGCACACAGCATCTTTGGCGTGGATGATAACAAGGTCATGAAGTCCGAGGATATGGCGATGTCAGACATGGCATTCCCCACAGCCGCATTTGACGAGGCCAAGGCCGCCTGATTTGTCTGAAACATCATCTGTGAGTATCATTCAAAGTCATACTATTTGAGCCACGCTGAGTTAGAGGATCGGCAGCGACTGTTTTGTATCGACCGCTATATAGGATGCTCGTGTTACCTAACTTTGGAACGTGTTGTTACAGTTAGTAGACGTGTGTACGCGCATCCATATTTCAGTATCGCCGTTGCACGATAAGGGGACAGTATAGTCTCCTACAAAGACCCTCCACACGGTGCCTAAGTGAGTGGTTTGTGTTGAATCTTGCTAGCAACGATCGTTGCGAATAAGTACGACGTGATGATGATGATGAACTCTGCATTTATATCCCGCTACAAGCAAACTCTATGGTGCTGAGATGCGGTGGGCATCAGCCCGCTTCTCAGGCGGGGGGGCACCCCTGTCGACTCTAAGTATGTATGATGGAGTATAGTAGGTCTATGTAGTAATGGAGTGTTATCTTTAGAGTCTAAGGCTGTATTTGTACGGGGGGTGGATGATGCGCGACTTCGAGGCAGCGCATACGGTGTGGTCCACCATCGCCGCTATAGTAGTACTTGAGCTTATTGCGGGCACGTGACCGCGTGCCACTGTATCGCGACGACGGTCAACTGCCGACACTTTGATCTTGACTTGAACGTTACAGTAACTCAGCAGTCAAACACTCAAACTTTAAAGGTGCTCGTGAATCCACAGCCACCGCTTCGCGAAAAATCGCAACGAAGACACATTGCCCGGACGGCGACTCGAATGCCTTTCCAGCAAACTCTATCAGTAGAGTGGCGCACACGCAGAAATCGAGCGGGTCGTAGTTCCACGCCGCACCACAGGGCACTGGTCGGCTGGCGCGCTGCCCCGCTGGCAGTTCCCCGCCTGCAGCACGGCGGCAGGCTACTAGCCCATGAGCGACCCGAGCCCAGACCCACCGCCTCCTGTGCGCGTGCAGCTCGGGGCGATATTGAGTTGCTGTGCGACATCTTCATCTCATACACTCATCCAAACTGAATACTACAATGTGCACGGTGCGGCAGTAGGCGGGCGTGCGCGGCACTATGATCCTTGCTGTTTTGTGATAACTGACAAGTGAGGTCGCATCGAACACGACTAGGGCGGTGTGGACAGTACGTCGCTATCTCCATTTCGTTCTGCATGGGTGATGAAACTGATTGTGAGCATCCCGCCAAGATTCTGCGCCCAAAGAGTCTATCATGCTATGCTCTGACTTGGGAGCCATGCTTTGTGTTCGTGGAGCGGAGAATGCTCTCATTGTCTTGCATTGTCTGTGGAAGCACCAAACCAGACCATGCTACGTGAGTCGTTTGCGTCAAGGCCCATGTAAGTGGCCACGGCGCTCCGGTGGTCTGTGGACACCGATGACAAGGCCTCAAAAGCCTCCCGATTGGAGCGCAAGCTGTGCCCTTACATTCTTATAGTGCGTGAGTGTCCCATCATTTTCAGTGCGATGTCACGGCGTGGTCGTTGGCAGAACCCGTTAGATCATGCATACGTGACTCTGGAGTATCGTAGTCGAGTGGCCGCAAAGAACACGCTGTACCCTTCCGTGCTGCGGCCGGCAGGAACAGCTGTAGCCCCTTGTGCTATTAGAATTTGCCATGCCTGCTCCATGTGCACATGCTTACGCCCCTTGGACGGCCGCTCGATTGACGAATGTTGTTTGAGACACATAATTCGGAATTACCTTCTAGGATGACACACTCGGTATGCAACACTCAGTGAGCCGGATCCGCATTGGGCCCATTATGCTCTGTCAGTCCGACGTACATGCTATATATTGCAAGAGCTCAGCACGCCATCTGTGCCGCTTCATTCCCATACTCCGCCTGTGTTCACAATATGCCACGCTTGACGAATGTAGTTGAACAAGACTTTATCACAACCCTGGACATGGGGTAAGTTCCGCCGACAAACCAACGCTCCGTTTCGAACGACTGACCAATGTTATCAGGTTCTATTCAAACTGTGTTGCCGCATCTGCATGCGGTGAGTCTATCCACTCCAAATGATATTGTCTGCTCAAATTTGTCATTTATCTGATAGCCGTCTTCATGTATGATCGCTTCCTTACCATTGAACAAGAAGTGAGACTTGGTTTAGGGCGGGGAGTGTCAGTGGCGTCTGGGCTTTGCTGGTTGATGCAAGCTGCGGCTTTTATCTACCTCTGGATATACATGTTACTGATCTCAACGACGAGTTGCCAAGTAAGTCCATCCGTGAGGTTTGCCTTTGCATCGACTGATGTTGGTATAACCAGAGGTTCGCATGTTGTAGGAGAATGGATACAACCGTGCTCACTGTTGCACAATATGCAGTGGTTATATTCTCAACATTATACTAAACATTGCCGCTGCAATGTTCCACATCAGCGTCGGAGGTATATCTTCAATATACTCATGTTGAAACCAATAAAACTAACTCCTGTAGCTATCTCGGCGCTGCGTTGCTATGCCATTAATGGACGCTCGTTATGGACCCCTGCCGTGATCATCACATTATCCCTCGTCGGCACTGCATTAGACATTGTGAGTAAACTATGACATTTCCGTACCTCATGTTTCGAGCCCTCACTGTCCGTCGCCAATAGTACAAGAGCTGTAAGTCAATTGCGGTCGCTGTTCCACTGCCAGTGGGGTGTGCATTATTGAAGGCGGATCCCAGTATGCTCGCACAGAAGTCAGTCATCTTGTAGCGCAGTGATATCGAATATTGACATTGACCACAGCATAGGTATGGATACCGCTTGCACTCTGCGCGTAACCGGTATTAATTCGACACGACTTTCCGTTCTCCACGATTGTAGTAGCGATCGCTGGACAAATCTCCTCGACTGTTGCCGAGGTTCTTATATTAGCGACAACCTGGAAGGCCGCATACGGACTGAAGCGGTCAGCACTCCAGCTTGGTATGGCGGTCCCGATAACAACACTGATATTACGAGACGGTGAATAGTTATAAATCTGATGGCAACCAGCGCAGCCGTTAATCCCGTTTGTCAGGTACTATCTACTTCAGGTAATTGACCTTTGCGGCTGTATAGCACAAAAAATGACAAGAACGCGGCAGCATCATCATCACGGTGTTAATTCTCAATGGTTTACTGAACTACTTCGAGGTGGGCAGTATTAAGATACTCCGTATTGTCATCCTGAAAGTTGTTGCATTAAATGCACAGAATAACAGCTTCACTACACCACTCACCTATGCGTACGTCTCCATGTTGCTCAAAGGCATAATGTTCTCACATATACCTCGCCTAGGCTTCAAACAATTATTATCTCGCATTTCTTTCTTAACCTCCGCAAGGCAGCAGTCATGCCAGAGACCATAGCATCGAGTCCATCTCAGATGGCCGACGTCCACTTCTCGCGTGTCCTGGGCAATCTTGGAGGATCGCTCGCACATGGCATCGAAGAGACTCAGCAAAAAGACTGGGATGAAATGGATATAGGTGATGGAAGGAACCGTGAAATCGAAATGAATCATATGTAATTTATCGGTATGTCACTATAGCCTCGGACACCCATCTGTCTACTAGATGTTTTTGAGGTTATTGAAGCATTTGACATTGACTCCGCAAGTGAGATCCACGGCATTAGGGTTCATTCTCGTTGAATATACAGTAAGGTTACGCCTCAAGACGTTGGACCTGGCAGTCGACAACAGGCTTGTGTTACACGGTTGTTCACATCTTTATCTACGCCTTTGATCGAATAGTCACGCTTTTTACCGGTCAATAGCTGTCGTCGTTTGGTGGACAGCAGACGCGACGACTCGGAAGCTTGGCGCGTGGTCCGTCGTTCAAGTGTACACATGACCGCGTCTGCCTACTCATAGACCGTGATAGAGCCTGCCAGCTGAGACGCTCATGCCAGCTCTCGCCGTAGACTGGTCGCTGACCCATCCATTTATACCCGCAGCCCGGTCGGATACACCTTGAGCACAGAGACCGCTCACATCGCTGGCACCTCGTCACCTTTGAGGTGCTGTCTGATGGCTACGGGGCTTCTCTTGAGGTCCAACGAGCTGACTCCATTGACAACCACCTCGAAGTAACAGCTTTACAACACCGCACACCTATGCGTACGTCAACATTCCGCCTACAGGGATCATGCCCTCATGCTGACCAACTCAGTCTTCAATCCATCATCATCATCTCACGTTTCTTCCGCGACCTGCGTAAGGCTGCACTCATGCCGGATACCATAGCGTCTAGCCCATCACAAATGGCTGACGTTCATTTCTCGCGCGTGCTGGACAATCACGGGGGATCGCTCACGTATGATACCAAAGAGACCGAAAATCAGGACGCAGACGGCGATGACATGGGCCACAGAGATGAACGAAGTCCCGACTTCGAAATGAATGTCGTGTATATAATCACTAGACCGCCTTAAACACTGCCTTCGGGGACCCACATACATATATATTTTTTCTACATGATTCAAGGCGCTGGGCGGCTGGACACGCTTGTCAAAACAAGTGTCTACGACGATAGGTGGAACAAGCGACCCAGCTATGTGACCATACAATTATGGAGCGACAGCAAGAGAGCGACGCATATGACAAACAAACTAGATCAATACGCCTTGTGTCCTAGCCTAGTATACTACTACAATGGAGAGTCGAAGTCGAACAGATTGAACCTAGCTTCAGGGAAGTATCGCGCTCTGACCTGACGGCCTCCAAAGTAACGACCATCAAGCTCTCTTACGGTCTTCCAAGCCCCGGCAGGGCCGGCGAACAGCACGAAGATGCGCACGGCCTCGTCAGGGTCTTCAGGGGGCGGATGCACAGGGTGGACGATCACTCGCTCGACCGTGCCGTTCTTCGAACACTCGCCGCCTAGATGCACCGTCAGCGTCCACGCCGACTGCTACGCAATGAATACAAACCTATGTCATCGCTAAGATCCTCATCCTCAACGTCCTCAGGACCGACCATATTGGTCAGCACGACAACTCGACTGGGCTCTCCAAACCGTTCCCGGTCTTCGCGAGTTTTCGCATCTTCATTGATATTCACAATCTTCCCCATCTTTGACCCAGCGCCGGAGGACTTGCCACTCTCTTTGCTTTTGCCCTTGCCCTTGCTGCCAGCAACCTGCTCAACGGTGAGGGCGTGTACGATCCCGCTACCGTCAGCACCAAGGCCTTGGCCCTCTTTGTGCCCCCATTTAGCCATAAGCCGAGCAGCGAACCCTTGAGGATCGGGTCTGCGAAATAATTAGCAAGCAGCACACAATGGGGAAATGGATGCTACGTACCTCTTCTGTGGTGCGTCCTCAGCTTTAGGAGACGCGGAGGCCGATGGCTCCGGCGAGCCAGCCGGCGGTGCCAAAGCTCGCAGCTTGGCAGCGATTGCTGCTGCTGCTTCTCGGCTACTGCGAACCTTATCCTCGGACAGCGCACTTGGGACAGGAGCAGGTGGCGGCGGTACGGAAGTAGGGGGAGCAAAGGGATTGTAGGCGAGTGACGGTTGTTCCACTTCAGGGGGCGGTCCTGACTGCGCGCCCATCTGCGACATCGCTGCACGTCGAAGGAAAGCTTCTTCTCCAGTTTTTATCATTGAACGAGCCGACGCCGGAGGAGGCGAAATGCCCGAAGGAATACTGAGACCTGGGATGTCAACATCGTCGTTGGTCGCATCGAAAGCCGGTGTTGTACGACTGGTAGGCGGATTAGACAGCGGCTGTATAACTGGTGGAGTTGTCACAGAAGGAGTATTAGAGGCCGTATGTGCGGATGCGACATCTGGAGTTGTGAACGTGGCAGGAGGAGGCGAGAATGCAGGCACCGGTGCCGCAGGCGCAGTGGATCGAATACCCATAGACATGGCAAGACGTCTTTGATAGGCCTCGTCACCAGTGAGGCTCACGTCAATCGGAGCCGAAGGAGGATTAGATGGAGCGGTACTGCCCAAGCCACGGGGGCGGTCGTAGTCATTGTACGGCTCATCGAATCGTCCTAAGCGCAACAGTGTTATAGCAGTGATGAGAGACTGCGCAAAGATTGTCCACACACCTGCTTTCCGCGGTCGTTCATCTCCAGAGCCACTACCATAACTATCAGAGTAGCTGCTGCTCCGCCGCATTCGTTTGCGCTCTTCTGCACGGCGCCTCTTTGCTATTATCTGTTCTTGCCTTTCCTCATGCTCCCTCCGCTTGTAGTTTTTGTATTCGTTGTAATCGTTAGGCCGCATAGGATCATAGGCTTCTGAAGGGTCCCATACGGCGACGACAGGTGCGTTCTTGTTCTGGTATGCGTCAATTGGAGAGCGACCTCAAACAACTCCAACTACACACCTTCCGTCCCTTCTTTTTCCCTCCCCCGCCTCCACCACCACGCCGCTCCCCACGTTGCGCTTTAAATCCGTTCACGTCCTCATCGAGAACCATGGACGGAGGCTTGACTTTCTTCCCCCAGCCTTGAGTCTGCGGTTGGTTGGTTGGCGGCGTCTCTTCTTTCTTAGGCTGTTCTACCAGAGACGGCGGGGCGAAGACGACTGCGGTGCTTGAGATCACTGCTGATGAGGATGCAGTGGCAGCGGCTTGCGTTGCGGCGACGGCAGCGCCTACCGGGAGACGTGGAGCAGTTGTCTTCGCCTTCTGTGTCGGGCCGCGTCGAACAGGCGCGAAAGCGAGGCTTGCGGACCATCCTGGTATTGGCGAAGCATGTCCACCGCATCATGGGACATTGAGGAATAGCATGGACGACGGTTTCGTGAATAAACGAGCTCTACAATGCCAAGGCTGCATAGAGGGAGAGATACCGGCTGTGGCTTTCACCGAAGCACTTCCATCGGTTGCGGCATTGGTGCTCGATGTCGCGTCGGGCGCACTCGTCGTAGGCGGTACTTGCTCGTTTGAAGATGCGGTCGGCGCTACGACTTTATCGCTTGCTCGTGCATTTGTGGGATTTTGAGCGTCCTGAGGAGTAGCAGAGCTAGAGAATGCTTTCGAGGAGGAGAACTGAATGCCCCCATAGAGCCCGCCTGCTCTGCTCGACATTCCGTATAGACAGTGAGAGTGAGAGAGTGAGAGTAGGAACTAAGAAGCGTGCGAACTATAGCCACAATTACTGAGAGTTTTACTGTGACTCGTTTACATAAGTGGATCTACTCTTAATTACCGACTTATAATGGCACGCTTGTTCTCCCTAGTAAGTTGCTGTGGCCAACTTGGGAATTTATTCTGACGTCGCAGACGGGCACTCGTCTAAGGGAGTGACATTGAAGCATGAGATAGACTAAATAACTGTACTAGGAGAGTTCGGGGCTGAATGTGAGTAGGTCCATGATCAACAACGGCGACATGAATGCATTATACTTAAGATAGACCGGCTCGTTGACGAGAACTCGCAGTGCAGAGGCTTAGAAGACTACACATTACATGGGTATGTCTCCAGCCGCGCCGTTCTTCTTCCAGGTGACGAAATCATCCAGCATGGTTGGCCAGGCCTGCGCATGTCGCTTACATGAGTATCGTGGGCAGCAGCTCGGGATTGGTCATACGCACTCCCTCTGGATCATAATTGGAAAGGTCAGGTTGAACGGCACGACAGAATTCCAGAGTCTGGATAATAATAACGCTGTTAGTTGATGGGTCGGATATGAACTTCGCACTAGCGCGTCGTAATTGCACGAACCATAGTCCATAGATCCTTGTTGACACCTTTGTAAGTGCCCTTTTCCTGCGCACGCCGACGTCAGAATGTATCAACCGTGTCATCGGAAACTCATGCTTGCATTGATGAATTGAAGGATATCCGACATCAAAGGATATTTGGGGACCACCAAGACGGACCAAAAGGCACTAGCGGTCTGTCAAAGATGGCGGACGTTGTTAGCAAGTACACATCACCGATGTACCATTCGCGACTGACTTCCATGTCTATATTCCTCACTTGTCTAGCAGATCATTGTGAGTTCTGTGGTGTCTGGGCCATACTAACCGTACGTACGGTGGCTTAGCAAGTGTGAAACAGAAGGCATAGAGCTCGTTGAAGAACTTTGTCGTGTTTGTGGCATAACCATAGTACCGAGAACGATTGTAAGGGTCACATGATCCGGTTGCTGGCTTCTTCGTAGGAGCAGATGCCGTCGGTCTCAGAGCGGGCTTATCCAACAACAACAAATCTTCCAAGTCATGCAGAGCCGTCGAAAGCGTCTTCACGTTCGATATACTGGTAGCGGAAGCATCAGAACTGTAAAATGATATATCTGATCACTTTATACATACCGTAGTTCTGATGTTGCCTTCTCCCACTCTGGTTTGCTAATCTTCGCCATCTCACTAGCATTCATCTGCCATGCTAGAATGAGAGGCAGAGCGCCTTCCAATGATACTTCTGCATCTGAGCAAAACCGCTCGAAGCCCTCCGGCCCTATGACAGTCGGATCATCCGGGTCGGCGTACGAGTTGAAGAGTGACGCGGCAGCTGCAGTAGAGTATGGTGCTGGTTCAGAGGATTTCACTGATTTGGCTGGCCTTTGAGCGAGAGTTGTCACAGACTCCTGTGTACTGTGAACACCTCTATGAGGAATGCAACACAAAAGGGATGAAATGTGCATGAACAGCGGGGTGCTGGTACGTGACAGCAAGGCGAGCTTTCCTTGACCAACTCTCGACCAACCGTAGAGGTGTCTCGGCGAGCACGGTGGGAGTGGATATAGAAAATACTCCGTCACTGGCCTCGCCGCCCGCACGACAGAGTAGAGGCAGGAGGCAGGAGGCAGTACTCACCTGTCGTCGGCCCGTGTCTAGGACACACGTAATTAGCCATATATAGCTCAGAAGAAAATCAGTATCACCTCATGGGTACTGGGAACAATATATGGTTAGGGTTCTCGGCGCTCGCAACACTTACGGCGACACTCGACGAACTCACTCCGGTTGTCCCTTGCCTCTTGCTTGTGTCCGCGATGCTGCAGTCTTGGTCATGTTCTTCCTGACTCGTTTGGCTTGTGACGCGACCTAGTGAAAAGCTGATGAAGAACGTGGGATTCTAGGATGTTACAGGTGGACGTGCCTCAACGGTGTCAGCAACCTCAGCAGTGCCCTCCGTTTTGGTGGTTGCGGTTCTACTCCTGGCTATGCGCGCAGAGGAGCGAGTAGTTCGTGTGGAGGCGACGCTTGCTTCCGATGCTCCGTCATCCGCCCGTTTACGCTGACCGGTAAAAGAGTTGAGTTCGCGTGTACCGCACTGGACAGTCACTGACAAACCTTCGGTGGCATTGTTCAGGAGGTAATACCACGGATGTCAAGCTCTGTCGATGGTTGCCGCAATGGCAGGTTTGAGAGTGTCAGGTACGAGGACAAGACGCGCAACGCGGCCACAGGCGAAAACGCGTTGTATGCAGGAGCACGTGCGTCGTGGCTCCGCCGCAATCAGCCTGACCCGGACATTCCGGATTTGTACGCTCGGCTTGAAGAGGTAAGTCAATTCCCCCATTAGTCGGCCCATACGGATTCGCACTTCTCCTTGGATGCCGCGTGTTAGTAACCAAGAACATTCAATCCCGCATTGGCTCTATGACACGAGATTGCAGACTTGCCGCAATGTCATCGGTGACGCCGCCTGCGCGAAAGACATCATACTGCTCATGTGTAATGCTACTCGAGCCTGACTAGTCTAGTCTGTGCGCCGGAGTAATGATGTATTTTTCCAGCTGCCTAGTTTTCGACTACGCCGGCCTCGTCCTCAGCCGCCCGAATCGCACCCTACCGTGTCTGCAATGCAGTGCGTACGTTCCGGCGCACGGTTCAGCAACACCTCCGTGGCGTGGTCGATGGATGGACGCCGACAGGCTCTCTGATCAAGACTGCACCAGTGCAAACATCCAGTTCAAAAAGTCGCCGCGTCCGCTATACCAGGATCACAAGAGCAGGGACACAACCTAGTACCGGAGCGGAGTCTGTCTTCCTGTCAGAGACATCGTAACTTACATACACCCCCCCATGATCGGGTCGCTACTATAGTACTGTAGGCACAGCGCGACTGTCACTGTACCCACGAAAGTCAGTATGTAAGGGACTGCATTTAGTCGCGCATCATCCGATACCTCTTTGTGCGACGGATTTGGATACTAGCTTCAGACAGCTCCATAACGATGTCGGTCACCGGACCTACTAGTAGGACCGGGGTCCTGTACTAGTTGCTGCGCGGCTCGGTTTCCTTTGCATCGTGTAAGTACCCCATTACCACGCGTCCCAGTTAGCTGAATACTGCCCAATATGGGACTCGCGTTTGTCTCAGGTATGGAGAGAAGGCAACTTACCGCGCGATAGCACCGGTGTGGTCGGCGTTCTGACGCGGAATCACACCCCCGACGTGTTCCATGTTCAGATTTGTCGTCAATTCATTGGAATTTGTTTCGGTAGAGCTATTCTCAGTTTGCAGTCTGCGAGGATCACGGAGGTCGGGCCACCTTCTCAGCAAACTGAGGGCAGTTCCTCGCAACAGTGGGCATCCGTCCGCAAAGGGCTCTCGGGGCCTATTGGGCATCTTATTGTTGGGATGCCATCGATGTTTGCCTTGTTCCCAGGTAATTGTTTAACAACAAGCAGGATAGCCCAGTCATGAGAGACCATGAGCCATCAGAAGAGTACAGGAGAAGAAGAACCACATGGCTGCGTTCAGCCGAGCAACCGTAACACAAGCACTGCCTAATCCGGTACAAAGCGTTTTACTGAACGCCGCCACCCCGGACGTATATAGTCGGCCACCGCACCCTGCCCCGCATGTTATAGTTCGTGTGCCCACCCCTCCGCCTCAATATTCGTTCTCTTCCGCTCTCCCCTTGAGGTTGTCTATCGCAGCTATAATGCCTGGTTTTCACTCCTCTAACGTAAGTGTGCGCTCCCGATCAACTCCCCAACAGTCAAAATCGTGCTCATCGTGATGCATCACTTTGTAGGAGTCGAGATCCCACTGCGGCGCGGAGTACCTGCTCGAGCAACCCACCGGCTCGCACCGTGTCCGATATCGCGGCGCTGGGCACCATTCGACATGGGACTTCGCATTGGAGACAGAGCACCGCCCAATCGACATTTCCCTCGTACTCCCGCACTATCGCGCCCACAATCAACCGCTTGACCATCGGTTATCCATGTACGTTGGCAGCGACGTGGCCGAATCAATAAAAGTCAAAGTTGTATGTATCCCATCTGAGCCTTCACGATCGCCCTCTAACCCGTATTTCAGTGCCGAAATTTCCTCGCAACCGGGCCCACCAAATTTGAGCTCGAGGTCCACTCCGCGGCCGACGCGGATGTCACGATCTGGCTCCCCTCAGACTTCAGGGGTCGCATACACCGTTCCGCGCACTGTAGACGGGTTTCTTTCTCCGCCGGTTTCACCAACCGCATTATGCAGAACGTCTGCATGACCCAGTCGCGCCGCCCTTCCCTTGTTACTGCCATGGACAAGCACATCCCTCAGTACTCCGACATCTACATCGCTGACGACGCCGGCGTATACTCCGCGAAGGAGCACTGGAACGCTGGTTACATCAGCGGCGGTGGCATCGAGGAAGATGAGGTCGTCGTACACACCGCTGGCCACGTCACCTTCCGCATGTGGGACGTCCACCGTGGCGAACCTGAGGCCCGCTGCCGCGAAACGTGCAGGCGCGTCCTCGGCCTCGGCTGGTGCGCGAAGCGCACTCCCGAGGTCGCCATTGACTGGGACTTCCTCCTCGACGACTGATACCTGCGCCTCGCACTACACGCGTAGACCGTGGCATCGTTCCTCGGGTCACCGTTCCTCCTAACCATCCTTTTTCTGACCGACGCCTTCGTACATACCTTTTTCCAAACAATCATCTTGTATCCCCACACATCTAGGATCGACTCTTGACACTGTAGCCATATGATATGATATCACTCAGCCAATTGCCTCACGCTGTAGCAACAGTCTTACCACTTACATGCAGCATTCCTCTCTCACGACACGGATACCTCTCTCGTATGGATAGTATATGCAATGATATTAGATATGCAAATGTTCAGGTTACTGTTATATTCAACGCGCTATAGCTACAAAATGGATGGTCCCCTGCTCCGACGATCGACAATGCAAGAAAACGTTCGCACGTTCACTATGATTATCCTGCCTTGGGGTGGATACAGTAGCATGCACCGAGGCCTCATTCTGCCGATGGATCCGCATTCCGCCCAACGGTAGATAGGCACTGTTCCAGGACCTCGAGTAAGGCAGGATTTTCAAGTGCGGCGGCAACACGCTCCTTGTCATTCAACTGCTTGTTCACTAATCTTCGTGTCAGGTGCAGAGTAGAACCATTCGGCCACTAGACTCACGGGCATGTTCGCTTTGGTGCGACCCGGGTTTTACACGTATGTCCACCTTGTAGCGGTGTGGAAGACTCCGAAGCAATCGTACGCGGATGGAAAGACCTGACAGAAGAATGGGTGTCAGTAATCCAAACAGGCCATATAGAATGATAACATACTCACCAATAAAAGTGCTCATCCCGCAGTGTGGCACTGTCGGCGTGAACTCTACCGTAAGTCTGTCTGAATTCCGCGGATCGAAGCTAATCTGAGGCGCCGAGACCACCGCAAGCTGTTCGAGGGTCATGTTCCGATGCTCCGGGTCAGAGATAGAGCGTATGAGCTCTATAGAGACGGTATCAGGGACCCGGGTGGTCATGCAACATGAGGAAGAGAGCGCACCGAATATCTCATCCTGGTCTATCACCTCGGCCTCGTTCGAGTCATCCAGCTCCTCGTCTCGATTTTCATCATCGTCCAGCCAAAGTGAATTCAGTCTGAAGCCGTGAGGAAGAGAGCGAGCGGACTTGGTAGGTGCAAAGACAACAGGGTTCGGGTTGAATGCCTCTCCGGACATGGTCGTTTCAGTCACAGTGTGATTGGTGGCGCAGATCTACGATTCATAAGCCATGACATATTGGTACGATCCTTATCTCGATTGCCGCCACGTACAACGACCAGATCTAATCGACGCAGACTACCGTGTGTACGTCCACTAAATGGAGACATCAACACTCCACGATTGACGGAGTTCTGGACGTCGTCCCACTGCTACGCGTAGAAGACGATTCGGAGTTACGATGCGACAGTGTGGGTTTAATTCATCTCCATTGGTAGTCGGAGTCGTGCAAGCGACTCGGAACGACTGTATGTTGTACCCGCACGCTCAAATATATATGGGCTGTGCATAACTTGTCATCTGTAATCGACACGGCGGGAGGGCTTCAGAACACTCTGTCGTGCGACGGAGTTTGCGATGGAGCTTAGGCAACCGGTTGCCGGTTTCGTACGTACTGCGCCCCGAACGAATCATACTTAACGACAGGCAATACCATGTTAGTTTGTGAGCGGGCGGTCATGAGAGCATGCAGATATATAATTATACTACGCTAGTGCAAGCAGTGCTAGTAAGCTAAGTCCACTGTAAGTCAGTTGTCCGATACGGTTGCTGAGAGCGTCAGATGTCTGGGAAGCTTGCGGCGAGCCACTGCTGGTAGGTGATCCTGACCCATTGGTGGAACTGAGGATATCTCCGGAACACGTTGAGATGTTCATCGATACTAGCTCATTCCCAGCCCTCACGAAGTAGTAGTCACCTGTAAGCCACATATGAGAAGAAGAGATAATGTGGAACACGGGCGCTGAGCACGCACCGTATACAATCCCCGTGAGGTTGTTTTGCTCGGGGTTATCCACCGTCCCGTTAGCGAGTAAGCTTTGCCACGACGGTCGCCAGGCTAGCTTCGTATTATTTGAAAGGAGCTGTTACCGAAGGCTCAGAATGACAATCGCTGACAAGCAGCGGCAAGACGAACCTGGAGTGCAGATTCGACATAGTAGTTGTATCCGGTCGTATTCGGCGGGGAGAGCGATGACTCTTGCTGAGCAAGTAGTAGCAGGCCGTTAGTGGCGATCATGGCTGCCGAGGAATCCGCGGGTCTGGGTGGCACGAGAGGTGCATTGAAGTCCCTTGTAAAACGAGCCATCACAACCGCGTCCTGAGTAATCGAGCGACGAGTCTCACCACGGCACCACACCGTCCTCCGGAAGGTTACTAAGGAAATACGACGCCATGCGCCGTGAGGTCTCCAGGTAGTCTGAAATCTTCGTGTGATTGTACACTGTTGACGAACATTAGATGTAACATTCCAGGAAAGTGACACTCCACATACTGTTCGCAAACCCGTAAATGCCCCATGCCTGACCTCGACTCCACGTACTGGCAAATGTTCATCAACCAATGGCGGATGACACAATGTTAGCAATCGTCACCTCGAGTTTGAGTATCCTTGAGCTGTGAAGCGAGCTATGACATCGCCGGTTGTCGTATTATATTCGACGACGTGGAAGGAAGAGCCTAATGTGCATCGCAGCTCTAGCTGCACCTAAAGTTTCGAGCTGGTTGGTGACTTACCGTCTGAGCGGACATGATTCTGCATTGTTTTATTCGCATGTGAGGTCGCCATGTCTATTAAAGTCTGGTTCCCTGTAAGAGCCGCAGAAGCGAAGAATACCTAGAGATGATATTAACCGCCAGAGTCGTTGTACTTCAAGAATGCCCTTCACTTCGAGATTCATCATATTATCAATGATGACCTTCGTGCCAACGTGAATGCGCTGTACCCAACATATTCAGGCTAACATACTTCGAAGTCGACGGGATCCGAGGTGTCCCAACTTCTGGTACACCCAACGACTGGATTGAAGCGTGCAGCTAGGTCGGCTGCGAACTGGTTCACAGCCGTGATTGCCGTCTGGTTGTCCGAGTCTCTGCCAGCGTCAAGGTCCGTGAACCGTACGTTTACAGAGCACGAGCAATACTGACACTCCTAGTTCATCCATGAACGGGAAACTGACGAATCCAACGTCGTGCTCCAATGTGTTGTTAGTCTCGAGAGGGACCTCTGCTGTGCTCCATTGCCGGCCCAAGGCCAGCCATTGTGAAGCGTTGTCTGCGCCCCAGTTACAGAGTTCCGCACGTTCGTACAAAGCGTAGAGCGTAGCGGGGAAGAAACCTGTTGTCCAAGTATCAGGAACGAAATACAGCCATTTCCCAGCTTCACGATCGGTGTATTCGGGATATTGCATAGGGCTTGGAGGTGACTGAGCAGTACTCAGGACCTTCTCAGCCACCAAGGGTGAGTAGAGTTCTACCGGAGGACTCGAGAAGGAGCCAGCGACAACCGAAGCAGCAGAGACGACGAGACTCAGAATCGTAAGAGCTGTCATTCTGGAGACACACGACGAACCTGAGAGAGGATGGTCGTCGGTGGAATAAGCAAGGTTATTTCATACACCGCCGGGCAAGCCTTTCACGCTTGGTCCCAGGCCCGCGAGACGCGTGATCATCAGTTGGTGGCTGGAGTGGCAACGAGCAATCCCCGCACTGCATAGCTTAACGACTTTGAGTACAGCTATCTAATCATATTCAAGGAGGTTCGCAACGGGAGATAGAGGTGCACTGGCCAGGCAGAGAGGAAGCGAATGGTCGCCGAGCTGGGGGAAGGCAGGCGTCATACATCATCCTCAGGTGCGGCGTAAGTACAGCCACGGCGTGCAAGACGCGTCCAGCACCACAGCAAGTCGATGCATTACGCATATCTTCGTGGTCGATTTTAGGCTAAGAGCAGGGATATCGAACGGAGAATATGCTAGACAAAACAGCTCTTGCACAGAAGCGGTGAGGTTCCGAGAAGGACGACAATGGTCCACCTGTGCGCACAGTCGCGACGCGCGTCCGGCGGAGTTTCACTAGGCCACACGCATCCCTGCCCTGGGCGGTACAGCAGCCAGCTACGCTTTGCACGCAGTCTCTTTCTCCCGTTTCCCTCTCCCTTTCTCTTAGCTCGTCTGCATCATGGGTACCCAAACGATTGGTTCCGAAATTGTCAGCGTCGTCAACAAGCTGCAGGATGTCTTCAGTGCCGTCGGCTCTTCGGCGTCCCAGATAGACCTCCCGCAGATCTGTGTGCTCGGTAGTCAGAGCAGCGGCAAGAGTAGTGTGCTTGAGGTAGTTTGGCTGCTGACTACTTGCTTTTGTCAACTCACATTGCGCCTGTAGAATCTGGTTGGAAGGGACTTCTTGCCACGGGGTACGGGTATCGTGACGCGACGACCATTAGTGAGTAGTGTGCTCCTCGAGAGTACTAGTTATTGACTCGTAATAGGTTCTTCAACTCATCAACCGACAACCTAGCGGACAAACAAATGGAGCTCGTACGCACGTTCCCTCACCCTTCACGCATTCCCGTTAAGCTAACCTCTTGTTGACATAGCTAAAATGCCCACCGAGGACCCTCATGCCAATCCCGACGAATGGGGCGAGTTCCTCCACTTACCAGGAGAGAAGTTCTACGATTTCAACAAGATCCGGGCAGAGATTGTCCGCGACACGGAGGCGAAGACTGGCAAGAACGCCGGTATATCACCACTCCCCATCAACCTGCGAATATACTCGCCCAATGTCCTCACGTTGACTCTGGTCGATCTTCCCGGATTGACGAAGGTCCCTGTCGGGGACCAACCCCGGGATATCGAGAAGCAGATTCGTGATATGCTGCACAAGTACATCTCGAAGCCAGCCTGTATCATCCTTGCTGTCACTGCTGCGAACACGGATTTGGCCAACTCCGACGGTCTCAAGCTTGCTCGGGAGGTGGACCCTGAAGGACAAAGGACAATTGGTGTACTGACGAAAGTGGACCTAATGTGAGTGTAGTCCATGCCTGCTATGCGACGTGTTCTAACAGTGCGCAAGGGATGCCGGAACGGATGTCGTTGACATCCTTGCTGGCCGTATTATTCCCCTTCGCTTGGGCTACGTACCCGTCGTGAACCGAGGTCAACGCGACATCGACTCAAACAAGTCCATTAGCGCTGCCTTGGATCACGAGAAGCAGTTCTTCGAGAATCATCCTGCGTACAGAGGCAAGGCACAGTACTGCGGCACGCCATTCTTGGCTCGGAAGCTCAATGTCGTACGTACTTGGCGTCAGAGCTTGCGTCCGGCATATGTCAGTTAATATTTGAGGTCAGATTCTTATGGCGCATATCCGCGCGACGCTCCCAGATATCAAGGCGCGCATCTCACAACAGCTGCAGAAATTCAATGCGGAGCTGCAGAGCTTGGGTGGTGTCGTTGGCGACAACTCGGCGAACGTCGTCCTGTCCGTAATCACCGACTTCTGCTCTGAATTCCGGACGATAATTGACGGTAACACGAACGACCTTTCGTTGAATGAGCTCTCGGGTGGTGCTCGTATCAGCTTCGTCTACCACGAACTGTTCAACAATGGCATCAAGACTATTGATCCCTTCGACCAGGTCAAAGACGGTGACATTCGAACTATCTTGTACAACTCCTCTGTGAGTATAAAACGCTAGTGGCTGCATTCGGCTCACTCATGCCCGTGATATACAGGGCTCGACACCTGCTGTCTTCGTCGGGACGCAAGCCTTCGAGGTCATCGTCAAGCAGCAGATCAAGCGGCTGGAGGACCCCAGTTTGAAGTGCTGCCAGCTCGTCTACGACGAGTTGATCCGCATCCTGGGTCAGGCCCTGAATAAGCTAGTGAGTCGAAGTGCCTCGTCTGCCTATTACACTGACATCAAAGAATACGTTACAGCAAGCATTCAGACGATTCCCCGCGCTCCGGGATCGCTTCAACGCCACCGTCGTCAACTTCTTCAAGACCGCCATGACCCCAACCACCAAACTTGTATCAGACCTCGTCGCGTAAGCCGGTTTCCTTAACCCTTGCGTCGGCACCTTTCTCAGTATCCTGCCCAGTATGCAAGCGTGCTATGTCAACACGACTCATCCCGACTTCCTCAACGGCCATAGGGCGATGGCAATCGTACAGGACCGGCTGAATGCGAGCAAGCCGGGAACGCCCACTCCTGACCCGAAGACCAAACTCTTGCCGGGCCAGGTCAATAACAACAAGGATCTCGACGTGGAGGCGAAGCAGCAGGAGACTAGCTTCTTCGGCTCGTTCTTCTCAGCCGGCAAGAACGCGCCCAAGAAGAAGGGCGCTGCCTTGATGGACGCGGTGAGTCTCCGATTCAAACTGTTCTTATACCCTTGTAGTAACTCATGTGTTGCAGCCACCAGCTATCATCCGCCCTCAGGCCGCTTTGAACGAGCGGGAGCAGATGGAGACGGAGGTTATCAGTGAGTGTCTGACGCGCACCCAGTCATGGGCCTTGCTCAGTATTTGCTCTTCAGAAATCCTCATTCATTCGTACTTCAACATCGTCAAGCGCGAGATGATTGACATGGTTCCGAAGGCCATCACTCTGACGCTCGTGAACCACTCGAAGGAGAACCTCCAGCGCGAGCTCCTCCAAGAGCTCTATAAGCCTGAGGTCCTCGACGATCTCCTCAAGGAGTCGGAATACGTCGTCACCCGCAGGAAGGAGTGCATCCAGATGGTGCAAGCTCTCAACAAAGCCGAAGAGTACGTACCTCGCCTGTTGTGTATTCTGAATATAACTGACGTTCTTATGCAGGATTGTGGCTGGTGTCTGATCTCTCCGAGGGTCTTGATGAGCGTGGAGTCTTTCCGGTCATCCTGTCGAACAGTCGTCGCTTATGCGTACTATAGTAATACCCGGTGTATATGGATGCTCGTGCCGTAGATGATTGCCTTGCCTCTGGGCAGGAATCTCATGTACATTCCTTTACTGCGTCTTGTCTATTCAGTCTTCAGCTTGCACTCTAGTTGATGTCCGACGGTAAATTTGGTTGACACAGCGGGGTTGCATGCACACAAAGCTGTATTATAGCGACAACAATTCTTGACGTACAACCTTCAATTTGCTTCTACCTCGTTCGTAATCCATAGCAATAGATATACGTGTTCCCAGCCGCGTCCCAGCTGCGATTATGCGCCGTAATTGAGGCGGAAGATGTCATTGAAGCTGCACAGCCATCAGCCCCATACGAGATGAGTTGATTCGGTGGCACTTACACATAGAAGCTCCCACCCTCAGGAACTAACTGAAAGACCTGACTGAACTGCAGCGGGTTCTCGTTATCGTCTACCTGGATTGCCCGTGAATAGTGTGAGCCAAGCGTAAAAGGAAGGAATACCGAACGTACGAGGAGCAGACCCGTCACACTAACGATCATGTTGGACATCGTGGGGTCAGACGGCTGCGCATCCAGCGTCGTGACTTTGTGTTGCACCTTCTGGAAAGGCAGGGACTAGCAGTCGTACGAGTGAATCAGCGTATGCGAACGCGCCTGGACAGAATATCGCGTACCGTCAGCTTCTCGGTGATGTCAGTGACTCCTAGGATCTGGCTGCCCTCGAACGTCAACATCGAGTGTGCGCGCTGCACCGAGGTTGAAGAGGCGTTGATCAGGAACGCTGGCTTGCAAAGATCGCGTCAATCAACGCGGAGGCGGTCGACGTACGTAGAGGCCCTGCAGACTGGCACGGTTCGTGTCGAAGGTGGTGTAGTAGAAATCGGTGAACTGCTTGGCGACGGCGTTGATGTCGGTCATGGCGAGAGGCTATGCTACAAAGATAGGGAAACGAGAGAACGGGCAGGCGCGGTGGAAGACGCGATGTGCGAGATGCGGGGGACTCTGGACCGTCGAGGAGGCAGAGATCGCAAAAAGCTCGGCACGCGAACGAGCACGCGTCGCGTCACACGAGGGCGCGTTGATATGCTCCCACAGTAAGTGTGGCAGTGATGGGAGTAAGTAGAGAAATGAAGGGGAGTAAGTAAGAGGGGGAAAGTAGCCGGGGGGAGATTGCGATTGGAGTGTCTATTCTGGCGACGATCGAGGGACGGGTTCAGCTACAAGCCAGGCATGCCTACGGCCGCCCCTCTTCCCCCCATGATCCCCGTCGAGTCCATGGCAACCCGCCCGGGCATGCGCCGCAAGTCGTCGGCGCAGAATCTCCTCTCTTCCTTCAAGTCCAGAGATCAGGGTCCTCCGCAGATCGGCAGCGTCTCCGCGGCAACGGGCCAGCAATTCGCGTCTGCCTCGACCCCCACCGCACCCAACATGCCCCTGCCCCGCGACTGGGACGTGCAGTCCGACCCTTCGGTCGCGTCATCGGGGACCTCTGCCGTGGCAAATGGCTCGCTGGCTCAGGGAACCTCTGTAGAGATGTTGAGGGAGTTGGTGAAGAAGCGCATCATAACGCTGACCTATCTGCGGAATGTCCATGAGGGGTACGTCGTTCAGTCTTGTCATCTTAGCCAAGGCTTGAGTAAATCCCAGGCGGACGCATTGGTTTCACACAATAGTTATCACAAAAGGAGACCTTGAGCGCATATTCTCAAATACTGCTATGAAGAATCGGTACGTGCTCACATAGCGCTATTCAATGCACGTAACCTACGACGAAGTTATGCAGAACATATCGATTCGCAATGCTTGGAATGGCTCTCGCCCATCTATTCGATGTCAAGGACCCGGCGGACCTTCTGCGCGGTTTCTCAAATGTCCTCAATGAGTTCGAGACACTCAAGGACATCCCGAAGGATAAAGACGACAACGACCGACCACGCATGGTGCGTGCGCAGCTGCTTGGTGCATCCCTACGTCCCCCAGCTGACATTCATCCGCTTGCCAGCGTCTGTTCAGGACAAGACCGAACAAAAGACAACCTGGCACTACCGACTACGCATTATCTTACGCGGATGCTTCGGACGCGCCATATCTTACCATGCCCCATGTGGTACGTACGATCACCCATTGTTTGACGCGCTCGTGACCAACCATCCCATACGCCGCTAGCCCTTCCCGCTCGACTACCACCAGACGCTCCTCTCTTTACTCGACGTTCTCTCGGAGGTGTACAATAAGATCTCAAAGATCCTCGGACCATCGCCATTTCCAAATTCTGGCCACCATATGATGGGCCCTCTAGGTCTGCTGTCGCCGCATCCGGGCGTCTCGTACCTTTTCGCGGGCGCAGACGCAGCACCGACACATGAGGGAGAGGCGAGTCTGTGGGGCATTGCTCATGCTTCAGGATCAGGTACTCCTGCTGCGCTGGGTGGTAGCGGAGGGAACGTGCTTTACGGAGGTGCTCTCGGAAGCCCACCGCCCAGCTGGAGCTCGAGTCTCGGTGACACGGTGAAGCAGATCGACAACAAGCTGAAGGTGTGCCTCATGGCTTTGTTCCGAGACTCTCGGAGTTGACACTACTTGCAGAAAATTATTGCGATGCTACTCAAGGAGCTAGATGACTTCGCTCGGGCCGATATTAAGGACGAGCTAGCGTCGCTGGACCCGCTGTTGCGGAACGTTGCAGTGCCTGAAGAGCCTCGCGACCAGTACGACTACGACTGAGCCACTCGCATTCGGTGATGACAGTCGGACATGATTGTGGTTTATATCTTTATGTTTGTATCTATATGCCGTGTACAGTTAGTAGCTCTAATGTGTGTAATGTACTCAGGGCGTTCCACCTGCGGCCCTGGAGAAGTCTCGCTTCGACGCGTCTCGACCTGCTGCCATCGCTACGACGGCATGCCACGAGACAGCAACGCGCCATGAGCACAAGGTCGACAAACAAACTGCTATAGCGAGGCACGTACAACACCGTCGTCGACAATCTTCACAGAAAGGGAACCTGAGCGTCGACATCATGATTCGTTACCACTACTAAGGCCATGGCGTGCGGTGCACGTCGTTCTGCCATCAACAGAAAAAAATTGACAGAAGCTACGAATCCTGGTAGGCCGGCGCCTCCATGCCAGCGTCGTGATTTAGAGCCGAGTCGCGGCATACATGCACCGCGGGTAGAGTACGCGAAGCAGCAAGGCAGGAGGAAAAGAGGGGATACCGAGTTTTGGACGACGATGCAGAGAGCAGTGCGCAGAAGACAGCAGAACTGCGTCGAGGACACGTCGAACAGCGAGGAGCGATCACTGAGCGATCTGGCACCAGCGCTCTCGTGAGACAAAGATATACCGAACACGGACATGGCTGATTATAAATTAAGAGAAGTTTGCGTCGGAGCTTGAAAGCATCCTCGTATATAAGGCCGGCCTCTCGCGACTCAATTCCCCCTCCCACCTAATCCCGTGCTCCCAAGAATATTCCCACGGTTGCACTTCGCGTCTTCAGCAATTAACTTTGTTGAACCCATCCGCTCGATTGACGTCTGCACACTTCTGCCTCATACATCATGTCCAACTTCGCTGCCTTGCCGTCGCGTCAAGTGACGTTCTCGCGGCCGGCGAACATAGCCCAGCAGCCCTACCAGCAGATCCAGCAGCAACAAGCTGCGAACTCTGGCCTTGCCCTTCCGTACTCGAATGCCTACTTGCCTGGGCCGTCTGGTCAAAACAACTTGGCACTTCCGAATCCCGTACCCAGCGCTATCACTCCATACCAAACACAGCAGCAGCAGCAACCGCTGTCTTCATACCCCCAGAGCCAGATGCAGGTGCAATCCCAGCCCCAGTCAGCTTCATCGTCGCAGACGGTCGTTGCGAGTCAGCCGGCCCCCCTCGCTGGTCCATCGACGCCTGGGCCCAGCGCTGTCCCCTCTACACCTGTGCCACTTACGCTCGAGCAGCAACACATCACTGCAGTCGAAGGTATCGTCCCGACACTGCAGAACATCGTCGCAACGGTCAACCTCGACTGTCGGTTGGACCTGAAGACGATCGCGCTGCACGCGCGTAACGCAGAGTACAACCCTAAGGTTTGTAGCATGCCTTCTGATCAGTGCGAATGTCGGACTTCTCTCCGCATTCCACCTTTGTAGCGTTTTGCCGCGGTCATCATGCGTATCCGTGACCCGAAGACGACCGCACTCATCTTCGCGTCCGGCAAGATGGTCGTCACCGGCGCGAAGAGCGAGGATGACTCGCGGCTCGCGTCGCGCAAGTACGCGCGGATCGTCCAGAAACTTGGCTTCGATGCCAAGTTCTCTGAGTTCAAGATTCAGAATATCGTCGGTAGCTGCGACGTCAAGTTTCCCATCCGCCTGGAGGGTCTTGCGTACAGCCACGGACAGTTCAGTAGTTACGAGCCGGAGGTGAGTGGCATCGACATCGCTCGTACATGGACGAGTGACTGACTGTCTGACAGCTGTTCCCCGGTCTCATCTACCGTATGATCAAGCCCAAAGTAGTCTTGCTTATCTTCGTCTCGGGCAAGATCGTCCTCACGGGTGCAAAGGTAATTGTTGCTTGCCTGTAGACATGACGCTACTCTGGTTGAGAGCTGTTGCTGACCACATCTCATTCATCGGCCTCATCAGGTTCGAGAGGAGATTTATACCGCGTTTAACACGATTTACACCGTGTTGTGTGAGTTCCGGAAACCATAAATTTTCGTCACACTCGTCCACCTCCCGCTGCGTTCGCTTCGATCGCGCCACCTATCGTCGATGGGTGTATGGTGGGAGGGAGATTATTGATATGCGGGTCAGTCGGGGTAGTTGATGGAGACTAACAAAATTTATGGACCTTCTACCATATGAAGCTGACATTTCTCGACCGCTCCCTTACATGCCGTACCCTAAACCCCGATAGTAGATAGCACGCATATGATTATTCCGTCTCGTAGGTTCTGTAGCATCTGTATCAAATACACAAGCATTTTGACTGGGTTCCGTCTGGTTCCGTGCACACACTTGTGTCTGCCTGACCATCGTAGCGAACAACTCTGGTATCTCGACGCGATCGCCGATACAGCAGCGATCGACTTGAAGGAGAGATTTGTTGAGATTGACTCTGCTAGTCAGGCTGAGTCGCCCGAGTCATTTTCCGCGCAACTCCTGCCCGTCCGACGCTCTTGTGCTCGCTCGTCAAGTAGCCATCTAGCTTCAAAGAGGGCACCGGACAACACCTGCCGAAATGACTACAGGTCCTCCTCTCGTTGTGCCCGACAAGTTGTCTGGAGACTCAAATGCTCCTACCACAGCAGCCGATGTTACCTCCTCATTAGCCAAGGCCTCTCTGGACGAGTGCGTTTGCGCAACGAGGATCCCATTGCACTTTTTACTAACTGAGAGCGATGGGATGGCTAGTTCGGCACCCCTCCAGCAGGTCTCCTCAGCGTCGTATGAAACACCGTTGGCTGACGGAGGCGCATCCGCTCCCGCCATAAAACCAGCGCAGGAAGGCGCACACGGCCAAGTCGTCACTCCTTGGGATGTCGAGGGTGCCGTCACCGACGATGGAAAGCAGCTCGCGATCGATTATGACAAGCTCGTTGACCAGTTCGGTACACGGAGGGTGGATGCAGCCGTCCTGGAGCGATTCGAGAGGTTGACGGGTCATCGCCCACATGTGTTCCTGAGGAGAGGGATGTTCTTCTCTCATCGGTGAGCGTATGCCTTGTACGCGAAGGTATATCCAAGGCTGAGCTTTGAATCAGCGATTTCGACAAGATCCTCGATCGCTATGAGCAAGGAAAGCCGTTCTTCCTGTACACTGGCCGAGGGCCGAGCAGCGATAGTATGCACCTGGGACACATGGTTCCCTTCGTGTTCACAAAGTGCGTCTCCGCCGGCCTTGTTTCGCGAAGTTGTCCTGAGTGTGGCCGAGATGGTTGCAGGACGTCTTCGAAGTACCGCTGGTCGTGCAGTTGACGGGTGAGTCAGATGTCAGTTTACCCTGTATCATTAGCTAAGATTGTACCTCAGACGATGAGAAGTTCCTCTTCAAGCACGAGTTGAAGCCTGAACAGACGTATGAGTTCGCAAGACGAAACGCGCGGGATATCATAGCCGTCGGGTTTGACCTCAAGAAGACCTTCATCTTCAGCGATTACGACTACCTCGGCGGCGCCTTCTACAGGAACGTCTCCAAGATTTCCCGTCAAATCACCATCAACCAGGCGAAAGCTACATTCGGTTTCAACGATTCGTAAGCATCCTCCTTCGTAATTCGTCGTACGATCGACTCATGCAATGTCTGGTAGCGACAATATCGGCAAGATCCACTTCGCCTCCATCCAAGCCGCACCCTCTTTCTCCAACTCTTTCCCGCACATCTTCGGCACCGTCTCCAACATACCCTGCCTCATCCCCTGTGCGATCGACCAGGACCCGTACTTCCGCCTCACGCGCGACGTCGCCACCAAGCTCAAGTACCCCAAGCCCGCGCTCCTGCACTCCAAGTTCTTCCCGGCGCTGCAGGGCCCGCAGACGAAGATGAGCGCGTCGGACGTGAACTCGAGTATCTACATGAGCGACACCCCGGCGCAGATCAAGAACAAGGTCAACCGACATGGGTTCTCTGGGGGACAGGAAACGGAGGAGGAGCATAGACGGCTAGGTGGCAATCCGGACGTGGACGTTGCATATCAATACTTGGGCTTCTTTATGGATGATGACGAGGAGTGGTTGAAGTTGGGAGAGGTACGTCCTGGCGTCGCATATGATAGATGGGTCTCTGACACTGTTGTCGCAGGAATACCGCGCTGGTCGTTTGTTGACTGGCCAATTAAAGGCTAAATGTATACAGCTTCTACAGGATTTCGTCAAGAGCTTCCAGGAGGTGAGAAGCTGTTTCCTTCGCTGATTGTCTGATATTAACCCAGGCCCTGTCTTCACAGCGAAGAGCGAAGATAACTGATGCCGACATCGACGCGTTCATGAGTGCTAGCCGAAAGATCGAGCCTACGTATGGTAAAAGCAAGGTTATTCCTGCATCGTAGGCTTGATTAGCGATCTTGATTTAAGCAGGAAAGTAGAAGCAGATCAATAACACTATGTTGTACAACTAGACGCATCTATGATCGTACCAGAGGGTGGCGCTTGGGTCCACGATGAGTGGAATCTCCGGTCAATCTACTTGTCTCGGAAGACATTCCGACAGGTTTGCTATTGTTTCCCATGTCAGCTAATGTTTCGCCATCTCCAGTGATTCTTGAGATTTTTGGTAAGGTGCCTACACGAGACACGGTATACTAAGTGTGCGTTTGTCGCAGAGAGGCTAACTCCTGCTCCATGGATGGTTGCGAACGTGAGGCCCGCTGACCCTCGTACGACCTGCAACTTCGCTATCCACAGTCCATTCCCGCAAGGGTTGTTCGACGAATTCCTTCTTGCCGCTCCACTCCATTGTGAGTGCCATGCGTTCCAAGGTATCCCGCAAGACAGCTCAGTGCACCCACTGCATCGTACAATGAGGCATGATCACGCGCACCAAGTTATACTGCAGATCATTAACACCGACGTATATGAGAGCACGCACTCCTCGTTCAAGAAGCGCAGCGACGTTGCAGTAGTACATACACAAAGTTATCCTTGAGAGGGATCTCATGCGCTCATATCCAGCCTCTCCTCCGGTTGCACTTGGCAAAGTAAATCATCAGTACTGCAACTTCTGAAAAGATTTGCAGCCTTTCGCAGCTCTAACCTAGCGAGACACATACGAGTCTAGGAGGCAATCATCAATGGGTGTCTGGCGAAGCATAACGTGCATAAAGCAATTGCGGTTTGTCCAAATCTAACACAGGAATACCATGACGTAACAAGAGCATGCCACATACTGATTGCGGACTAAATCTCACTTACAATGAACCAGACACTACCTGTCTAGGTAACTCAGCTCAGCTACTAGTAAGCTAGCCATTGAGCAAAGATATGACTCACGCCGTCACAGCCTCAACCTTTGTACTAGGGTGAAGTCTTGGAGTTTGTGTCGTTTACCATTCCCACTGGCACGTCCACAAGTCTCATCTCAAAGCTTTCCACTACGTTTAAGGTACTGTCAAAACTTGAATCTGCGTCCTCATCCGCAGTACCATCCGATGCGAACACGAGGGTGCCGTCGAGGGAGCCCACGACGCGCGAGAAGTAGGAAACCTCGTGCGTGCACGAAGAACCCGTGTGCGCGATGTCCGGGATCCTCGCCGCATGGCGAAGATTGAGGTATAATCGCGAGACGCAGACGGCTTGCAACCTGACCGTAGAAAGTCAGTTAGAGCACCACAAGTCAGGTATCAGTTAATCAAGCTAGACGCACGCAAAGGTCAATCCCGTAAGCGAAATCTCAGTCTACGGTATATGAGCATTAACGTATGGTATGGGACCATAATAATTGTACTTACGACCGTGAGCTCAAGTACGGCATTGATGATGAAGAGGCTAACGATTATGCTGCGCACGGATGATCAGAAGGGTATGAATCTGCATGTCCGTACTTACTCACCCGAAATACATCGTACCTGTTCACGAAAATGAGGATCATAAGTGCTACTCGGAGAATATGCATACACTCACCATCGCGAAGCAACATGGCACTAACTGGTACCCTCATGCTGTCCCGGGCCGCTTTCCTTGCCCCATATGTAGCCTGCCATGTAGGCACTAACACAAGTACCTCAGCGATAACTGCACAGACAAGGCTGGCATCTTTTACTAGGTCAACACGAGCACCGAAGATCAGTCCGGTTGTACAGGGCACTCGTGTGCGTAATTATGGGAACGCTCACATCCTCTGGGAGTGGTCAAGATGATCAGCACGATTGTCGTATCCGACTCGCAGCGAAAAGCTTACCGTTGAACGTCGGTGCGCGTGCTTGTCAATATGAGGCAGCCAACAGGCGGAGGCACTTGTAACACGAACATACTGCAAGCATTGTACTACGGTTGACAAACATTCAGTTCTTGTCACGCGTCCCGTAAGAGTTTCGCTTACAAAATCATACGAAGTGAACATCAAGAATAGAATAATAATCGTCAAGGGTATCCCCATTGCGCGACCGTTGATAGCATAGACACGCAATGCTGATATGACTACGGATGAATATGAGCTCTAAACCAAGTGCAAATTGGTTGAAAAGATTCACCTCCTATTGTCCAGCGGAAGAGTATCGAGGACGATATATCGACTATTGCCAAAATGAACCCACTGGAGGCGTGTCCGATCAGTCAAACTCAGACCGACACCAATGAGGTCAAACCTCTATGGAACCACTCAGCCACAAACCATTAACAATCGAATGGCTTGGACTCACTTTACAGCCCGTAACAACGAGGAGTGCCACGGCGGACCCGAGAGAAGTACACATTGAAATATGCATGAGGATATATACCACAGTCACCAAGGACAATTTGCGTCGCCAGACGAATTCTACCTCTTGCCCCAGGATGAGAAATCGCTCGTAAACGTAAAAGCCTAGGTTCGAAGGTCCCATCATACGCATACTGAGCTCGACACGGTGCACTTACTGCATGAGACTGACAGAATGCAATTCGATATGAAACTACACGCATGCAGTCAGAACCGCATCATGATACTCTGCGAAGGACGTACCTAGCCTCGAGGCCGGCGATAGCCTCTTCTGTGACTGACGACATGTCAGCTCAGCAGACATGTAGCTCGAAATTGTGCCGATGACTGCGTCTCGTGCAGGCGTATAACCGCGATCTGCGAACAGCAAGGCGGGGCTGTGATAGAGTGAATCGCGCAGAGTGGACGAAGGAGTGGACGTTTATGAGTCTACACGAGGTCCGTGTACGCGGCAACGGGCGCTGCATCCCTGCAGTTTCAAAGCAATGTGCTCACATCCTCCGATGGATGCTCGGCCATTCCACACTATGAGATTGAAGATAAAGTTGAACGGCAGACAGAGAAGAGGAGTAGTGGCAGCCGTTGGCAGACATCGACAGGTTGTGGCGGCGAACAGTGAACAAGGCGACTATGCCATTACTCGAAAAGGGCGGTGACATCGTAAGTAGTGACACTGTGATGAAGTGTAACAAACCTACCATAAGTAATGGGATACATAGGTTTCGGGACAGTAAAAGAGATAGAGTACACTACTGTATACCAAATCCAATCAAGATCCATGAGAAGTGACGCGGTGGACATGAGGCGAAGGCTTACAGTCTGTCTCACCGCCAACGGAGAGTACTCGAGTGAAACACGATAAGGGGTTGTAGAAAAGTTCAACTCCGTTTTTTGCGAAGGCCCATGTTAGACGTCCCCCGCACATAGATTTGGAAGGGGTACAGGAGTTACTTGCAATATCTATTCACGACGATGTCCTTGTTCCGGGTCCCGTAAGTCCGCGGTGTTATAGCCGCTGACGATCACCGAGAGCAGGGAGAAAGTTCGTCTCGGACGCGCAGTGGGGCCATCAGCGTCTCTCCCTCGCTCCCTGCACCTTCTGGCTCGCCTTCTAGTCCGCAGAGTTGGTGAAGATGTCATGTTGTAGCGCACCGTTCGCTTTGCAAGCACCACATGTGACATGTCAGACCTCCACATGAGAGCGTCCCCACGGGCTGCAGCTGCAGGCGTGTGGATTACACCCACTTAGGGCCAATGTAAGTGTACTGCCCCACTACTTACCCTTCAGCGCCCTACAAAGTCATCCCTCAGGCCTCAGAGTCGATCCCTCGTCGAAGATCCGATCGCCCGAGGGGATCGTCGGCCGCGTTACGGCGCCCATCTCCTCGGTAGTAAGGGTGAAAACCGGTCAAACCACCAGACTCCGTCAATGCCGGGGAAGCGACAAGAGCGCATCTGGCTCGGCCTGACGTTGGTCCTGGTAGGATAACAAAGCTCACGGCGCATACGCCCTGAAGCAGCGCCAGATTATCAGCCAAGTAACTTGTATTCGTGAATAAAAATGTGCTGTACATCAGCCCCTACGAGCGCGCAGGATGACCGAACACCGATAGCACTGACGCTGACGTCCCGTAAACTGTATATTGAATCACAGCGGTTCTTGGCCTGTCCAACGCTTGACGAGCTCCAGGGACTCTTTCGGCATGTCATGAGGAACCTATTGTGGCGGTTGAGTCGATACCCGTGAGCAACGTTACTTGTGTAAGCCTCATACCATGTGCCCAGCCCCGTATATTGTTGCAAATGTCAAGGGTCCCACACTTCTTGTTAGGCCGGCAACCGCTCCGTCAACCTTCCATTCCCTAAGAGGCTGCGCGACGAACTCTGACTGCCCAGTCCATTCCAGGTTCAGGGTCATGCGCTCATTGCCGATCTATGGGTAGTATGAAATTCGCGTTCTCAACGATCAGTCGATGGATGAACTGAGCACGTACCCAGTTGCAGATGAAATCGTACGCGCCGACATATATAAGCACACGGACACCACGTTCAAGAAGCCCCTCCAGGTAATATTGCGTGGGGTGCATCTCGTCCTGGAGCGCCATGAAACGGCGATTCAGGTCCCAGCCTATGCTTGAGTAGTTTGCTGGTATCGCGTCAGTGCCAAGGAGAGCTCGGGTAACGGGCCTGTTGAGATAGGCCACAATGTCTCTGGATTGTATGCGTCAAACAGTGCCCCGTGAGATATACTATCAAGCGTACTTTGTGATGGGATAGCAGAGCGTATCCGCTAGCTCCCCCTCACTGTGATATTAAGCATGAACTCATTCTATACCTGTGTCTTGTCATCTGACTCACCACTTGCGGCTCAGATCATAGGGGTTGCGTTCTAGATGAGCAGTCAGTACCTAGCCGTGCATTTTCATAGACACCAACCTGCTGGTATATTTACAAGCTCAGATTCGCAAAAAAGTTTAGCTGCCCCGCAGCCTAATCCGTCGAACACGTCGAAGCAGGCTTCCTTGATCATCTTGTAGCAGCGCGGGACCTGAGTACAATTTTCTGAGCAAGGTAGCTTCCTATCGATGATTGGAGGTCCATACTGCCTGTTTCATCCGTACGCAAGAACTCGCGGAGTTGGTGGCGCCGTGTCAGCAGGGCACATCAGGAAAAAATATGGGGACTGACCTTATGGATTCCACTGGCGGGAGGGACGCCGGCGTGCACTGTATCTCGTACCACGATTGTAACATATGGAGGTAGTTAGACAATCCGTTTCCTGTTTAACGGTTAATTATGTTGTACATAAGCCAAGAGGAACACGGACCAATCATTACAGATGCTAGGTTGACGGGTGGTACTCCGTGTTCAACCAACCTAGCATTCTGGTCGAGGATTGCTGCCGCAAAAAGTGGAATATAGCGACCCTGCAATATCGTGATCGGAATCCGTCTCATTCAGCGTGGAAAAATACAGAATTGCGGCGCACTCCGTATGATTCTCCTGCCATATGGAACGGCTTCCCAGTGAACCTCTTGAAATGCTCGAAGAAGATGGCCGCAAAGGCGGCGATGTCTACCGCGGCCTCTTCCGTAGAGCTCTAAAAGGTTGGAGGAGCATGGCTTCACAGCTCAGGAATTGGGAGAGGGTGTGGTGCTTACGACGATTTCGCCATAGTCAGCGTAAGAGAAGCCGACTCCGACGGGCTGGTCTATGAAGAATATGTTTGCCCTCTCATTCCAGCTGTAGGGATTGTACTCGGTGCTGCTCGAGTTTACCACATTGCATGGACCTGAATGGGTAAGTGGTTAGAGGCATCGGAATTCCCACCGTGCTGTGAGTATCAAAAAGTACGGACCAAGCTCCATGAAAAGACCTATGGAAGACGACCCTCCGGGACCACCATTCGTCCAGAATATGACATCGTCTTCTTCAGGTTCACTTCGGCTCTCGAAGAAATAGAAGAAGAGGTGGCGAGCTTGGACATCGATGTAGCCAGTGTATGCTCTACAGCGTCGCCGATGATCAGTGTGAAGCACGGGAGCACAAGGTAAGTAAACATGTCATACGTACGCGACCGTACCGTCACAGAAGTCCGACCTCTTGACCCGCACACTGTGGTGAGGGAAAGCCGAGTGGCTCAGGACCGTGAAGACATCATTCGAAAGCAGTCTTAAGTCGTCTGGGGCCTTCAACGACTGGGAGTTCTGTAGAGTCTGCACACCGTTGAGACTCGGACCAAAGCTCGGGTTGCTGAGCGCTGCGTTCGATGCCCCAGCCACAGCCAGTGTTATGAGGAACCCTCCTCCACTGAAGAGGTGCATGCTGTGCAGATGAACTGGTGTAGACAGGACTCAGGCTGGGTCGTTAACCCACAGGTTTATAGACCGTTAGACTGGTCATAGTAGCGTAAGTACATCCGACCAGGGTAATCATGGCCATATGACGCGTCGCATTCCTCTGCAGATCGCAGCCGTGCATGCATGACTCCTCGCAAGCGCTCACGGTACCGGCTGCTCGACGATCTACAGTTCTGAGGTATCTTCACCAGCATATAGACGTAGCCTAATATTCACGGGGTAGGTTTCTACTATTTAAACCAAGACAAGACAAGAGGGAATGAGAGACGCCTTCAATCACGAACGACTGTACGCTCACATCTTGTATTGCTACTAGCATCCCAAGCACGCGGCCTGAGCCTATCATACTAAACTACTCGAGGCAAATGGAATGGCTACAAGCACAGTACACTTACATGATCTTATGCGTATAAGCATCGCGCACGCGGTGAGACGAAGCACTTCCCGAAGGGTCTTGCTGAGTATGGGTGCCATTTCAGTCTGAAGCACTGACCATAACGGTATGAGAAACGAGATGGCAAGACGGTTCGGCTTCCAACGCTGTTCGCAAAGAAGACCAAAAGACTAAGCGGGCGTATTCCAGAGCTGTTCTACTTCATTCGCCCTTGAAAACAGGTGTGCGCTTTTCCTTGAATGCATTCAGCGCCTCTATGCGGTCACTTGTCTTCAACAGCGGCTCGTAAGCCGCACGTTCGAAATCAAGACCTGCAATGCAATCAAAATCAGACCTTACCAGCGGTTCCGTATGGCTCACCGCTCTCCAAGCTAAGTTCAGGCGCCCGCGAGATGGCTTGCTTCGCTGCGCGGAGAGCGAGGGGTGCTTCCAAACAATCAAGATAGGCGGTCGACGACGGTTCAATGTCCACATACCGTTTGAACTCATTTCCTTTGCGAGTTCCAGCGCGCGATCAACTGCGTTTTGGTCGGAAGCAGATACATAGTCAATGACACCTGCTCGACTTAACTCAGGGTCTACTTGAGAGAACAGTTGCACATACCCATGTCCAGGGCATCCTGAGCTGTTAACACCTTCGCGGTAAAGATCAGGCTCTTAGCTTTCGACAGTCCAAGGAGGCGGGTGAGCCGCTGCGTTCCGCCAGCACCTGGAATGATCCCTAGCCGAGTTTCCGGGAGCCCAATCTTCGTCACCGTGTGGCCTGCAAGACCAGGCTTGGTAGTTTGTAAACTCGCCGAGTCTCGTGGCTCACCTGCAACTCGCAGATCGCACGCGAGACCAAGTTCGAGGCCACCACCGAGTGCAGGCCCATCAATTGCTGCGATAGTGGGCATGGGTAAATTCTCCAGTGCACCGAGTGCGGCGCGGAGGTCGAGGAGGAACTTGTCGACCTGGGGCTTGGTCATCGATCGTCGCTCGGTGAGGTCGGCACCTGCGCAGAACGAGCCCGGAGTCGATGATCGCACAATCAGAACGCGCACGCTGAGCACGTATCACAAGCAGTTCTACTTCTGATATGTTCGGACGTTCAAAATTGAAAATTGAACATACCTGTTGTCGAACTGCGCCGTATCCAAGCACTCGCGGAACTCCTAAGCACTCATTGTCACCCGGTGCGCCTTCAGCGACACTTGGTAGTGACGGACCTTCAGGAGGCGTACTGAGATGGCATTCTTCGTCTGTGGTCGGTTCAGCGAAAGAAAGGATACGCCAGGATGCGTTTGCACAGACTCGAGATATGCTTCGCGAGGCTCAGTCTGGATAAATCGGCGGAGCTGATGCACCGCTGTTGTAAGAACACCTCTTCGCGAAGTGACACGGAAGATAATGCCAGAAGGGAGCATGCTGCCTAGTCGAGCGATTGAAAGATATTGTAATGGTGCGCCGGAAGGCGATGGTTTCACTGTACAATACGCGCCTCAGTACTCATGTACTCAGCGCTCAGCCTGCATTACTTACGTACTGTAAGCGCCGACAGTGCTCCCAGCGAACAACATAGCCAGGATAGCATAAGTATATCATCAACCAATGCTCAAGCGCTCAAGCTTCAAGACTTTGCTGTACAGACCCACAGTCCCTAGGGATCTTACTACATACTCTGCAGTCGTAATGTGAAGCTATATCGCACCCTCGTCACTGATCAGCTGCCTGCGAGATAATCTCGACTACACGATCGAACCACCCGTTGATGAGACTATCGCTCGTACGTCCCGCATTCCACTTGAACTGAAGGTTCAGCCTGTCGTCGAACGTGTACATCAGGAAGTTGGCCACCTGCGGGTCGATCTTTCCAGAGGAAATTTGGTCCAGGATCCGAACCTCTGCGTTATGACTATTAGACGTTCCGTTCGCAACGCCGTTCATCTGCGGGGCCTGGACGGGGTACCGAATCGGTAGGACGTTCTTCAGATCGCCCATGCTGCTCATGTACGGTACGAAGGGCTTTCCAGCCATTTGCGCCATGTAGTTCTCGATGGCGATCGCGCCGTAAAAGCGGACGAGATGCCAGAAGTAAGGCGACTGCAAGAACGCAGCGTTCCGTTCTTTGAACTGTCGCGCGGCCTCCCATATCGCCTCTTTGCCTGCGGAATCGGCGGCCGCAGCCCGAGGGACGGCCATGGTAACGGGATAGATGACAATGCGGATGGCCGTCTCCGTCTCTCCATTGCTCGTCAGCCTAGGCATCTTCGCGTTGACGTCGAAGGCTTGGGAGAACTCGAAGTAGTACGAGTCTTCGTCACTGGAGCCACCACTGGAGGCTACTCCGGGGCGCTGCACGGAGGCGAAAGCACCGGCAACGTTAGCAAGATGGGTGATCGTGACGCCTTGAGCTTTGCAAGTTTTCAGGATGCGCCTCGTCTCCTCAAGGGACCAGACTTTGCGCACGAATCGAGGCTGAAGGTTTGTCTCGGCGATGACACCGTCAGGGACAAGACCTGACACAGACTAATGAAAAATGTTAGCCAATTCCAACGTCAGATACTGTCTCGAGCTCACCTTGCTCCTGTATTTCACAAGTTCATCGAACACTGCCTTCGCTTTCGCGAGTTCGGCGGGGGTTGTATCGCTCATGTCAGGAAAAAGACCCTCTAGCGAAGGTGGAATATCCACGATCGGCATCTTCCCGGAGAAATGCGCCGCGAGCTCTCGCTGTGCCCGTCCTGGATCGACGAGTAAGTCCAGCATGTAGCGAACGAGGTTCAGCCGACGCTTGCCGTCGGTGATGAAGTGCGGCGTCATGAAGCCGAGGATGTACTTCCCGGAGCGCGGATCGATGTCGCGTCCCCAGTAGAGAGAACACGTCCCATTGCGCAGGTCGAGCGCATCCTCGGGCGTCGCGGACAACCACCGATCGAGAAGGGCATCTACGGTGGTATCCTGATCGTGGAAGGCGTGGAGTTCGATCTGGGCCCTCGCCTCGCGAAGAGCATGGGCCTCAGTGAGGGGAGAGTGATAAACTAGCTCCGGGGGTCTCTCGGTGCTGTATGCGACCTTAGAGGCGAGGAGAGGATGACGGAGGCGGAGCGCGGCGCAAGCCTTGATGACCTCGTCGTCGTTGAGGGTGAGCCCATCGGAGCACGCGAGGGGGACAATGGTGAACGAATCGGCGTATCCGCGGAGCCCACGCACGAGTACGTAGCCTATTTCGTTACCCCCAAGCGGCCTGCTGAAGGTCGAGGTGGTCTCGCGGAGATGCACATACGGGGGCTTCCCGTCAGCAGGGAACAACTGTATAGGAGTGTCCATTGGAGCTGCGGCCATGGTAGAAATACGCGCACTCGTAGTGGGGCGTCTCAGACTAGTCGGAAGTCAGCCTTTTATCGGGCCCTCCAGTCTGCCCCTGATGCACGGTCTTCCGAGTAACATCAAGTGCCATATAGGCTTAGCCTTTTCAAAGGGACACACGCCTCTATCATGAGAGCCAAGATGAGATCCCTAGAATGTGTACAGCCTTCTTCCACATACTTTCGAGTCGGCCTCTACCCCGGAGCAGGACCCTTTATTGTCACTGAGGGCGATGCCCTATGTAGACAGTACATATACTTACTACTCAATCGTAGTCCAAGGGTCCTCTCTGCGCAGCTAGGAATTGTCCGTTAAGCTTGTATGGAGCAGTGGCGTCTCTGCTACGTACAGGCGCTACTGGAGACATTCGTGTTGGTGAGCAATTCTCCAGCTCCAAATTATGACTCACCTCAAGCTTCCATATTGTAGTAACAGACTGGCGACAGGGCGCACATAACGACTTCACGGCATGCACTCACACGCTGCGTACAACGTCAATGTAACCGGTGTCATCCTTAGCACCGTCTGCCGTCTAAGTTTGAGCCTGAGCTTGAGCTACACAAACCCGCCGATATAACTCTGCGTCAGGCCACATCGCAAGGTCGTTTCTCATTCGTCCCTCTGGTATGTTAAACATGACACCATTGGCGAAGAGGTGTAGCGAGGCCATACGACCTGCTAATAATGCTAAAGTTCCTGTTCGTCGCACACAAGCAGTTCATAGGTTCTCCCCGGCCAGCCATCGCTTCGTCAGCTCGAGTGACTCAGCAGGCTTGTCATACGGAACCTGAGAAATCATCAGACAGACACTCGTCAGAACTGCGAAATGGCACGCACCATATGCCCTGCACCGTAGATAGTGGCAAAGGTCAAGGGCCCGGCGCTCCGCGTTAGTCCGGCAGCAGAGCCGTCGACTGACCATTCCTTGAGGGGCTCTGCGACGAACGCCTCCTGCCCTGTCCACTCCAGATCCAGCAGCATGTGCTCATTCCCGACCTACGGTGATCATTCCTACTGATTAAGAGGTCGACACGGTACGGATCAGGCTACTCACCCAGTTGCAGATCCAGTCATTCGCCCCGACGTAGATGAGCGCACGCACGCCACGCTCTAGCAGTGCGCCGATATAGAATTGCGTCGGGAACATCTGGTCGTCCGCGGCGTTGAAGGCGGCGTTGACCTCGTCGCTACAGCTGCTGAAGTTCGAATTCACGGATGGGTCTACGCCAATCTGCTTGCGCACTTCAGGTCGGTCGAGATATGCACCGATCGCTCTGTACATTGAAAGAGAAGAATTTCAATTACTACCACGAGCTAATCACGAGGATGGAAAACGCACTTCGTGACTGGGTAGCACAGTGTGTCAGAGATGGGACCATCGCTACGTGGGAGTCAGTACGAGGGTTCGCGCCACCTTTGTCCACCCACCATGGCTTGCTAATGTCGTATGGGTTGTAACCTGAAGCAACGTCGTCAGCATCAGGGTCCGTGGTGTAGTGCACAGAACGATGAGGCCTCACCAGTAGCGAAGAAGGGAGCACTGATCTCTGCCTCACAGAAGAGGTTGGCTGCCTCACAGCTGAAGGAGTCGAACTTATCAACACAAGACTTCTGAAGCGCTTTCTGACATCTTGGGACCTATATGCTGAGATTCAGCGTATTATACACTATCACCATACCACTTATGACCCACCGCTTGTTTCATGCGCACACACGAGCTAAAAGTACTTATAAGCATGTACGTGCCATATTAAGCGAGGCAAATTTACAAACCTGATGTCCATTATCGGTGCAACGGAAGCAGGGCTACATGTCATGTCATAGTAGGACGGTACCATCGAAGCCCAATCAGTGCATCCGTTGCCTGTCATAAGCCATAAAGCTGTTGAACATGACGATGGTTGAACGAGAGTCAATTACAAACCTATCATAACGGAGGACAGGTTGACTGGGTTAAGACCCGCCTCCACGAGTTTCGCGTTCTGGTCGTATACCTCTGCTGCAAAAACGGGAATGTAACGGCCCTAACGAAGGCACTGTGAATCGTTCTGGCTAAACGTTAGACATCAACTGCTTACACCATAAGACTCTCCGGCCATGTGGAATCCGCGGCCCTTGAATTGACTGAAGTGCTCAAAGAAGATGGCGACGAATGCAGCGATGTCTTTGGCCGCTTCCGGGGTTGTGCTCTAGAAACGCGTATTTGCGACTGACTGTATTTGGTAGGCGGACCTACTCACCACGGTCTCCCCATACTCCGCATATGAGAAGCCAACGCCGATTGGTTGGTCGACGAAGAATATGTTGGCCTTTTCGTTCCAGGAGTACGGGTTGAAGGTGGAGTTTTCGGGATTGGTAACTCTGCAAGGGCCTGCGCAATGTCAAAAAATAGAAGCAAAGAGAGAGAGTGCTAACACGTACCTAGCTCCATGAGGAGACCTAGAGACGAAGAACATCCAGGCCCTCCGTTCGTCCAGAAGACAACGTCATCTTTGGTGGGGTCACTCCTACTCTCGAAGAAATAGAAGAAGAGATGCCTGGCTTGGATGTCTATGTATCCTGTGTATGTCCTGTATATGCCACAGTTATACAAGCTAACTCGAGCCTCCATATGTACACGCACCCGACGGTACCGTCACAGAAGTCCGACTTCTTGATGCGCACATTATAATTCGGGAACAGTGGGTGACTGAGGATGGTAAACTCGTCCGTCGACAGCGCAGAGAGGTCGCCAAATGGTGTGAACAGACCGGCATCGTATCGGTCTGTTCCTAAGTTGACACCTGGCTGAACGCTGAGCGGGTGCTGAGCAGCACTCGCGACGACGGCAGCAGTGAGAAGTCCAGAGAAGCGACGCCAGAACATGGTAACAGTCGAAGTGGACAGCAGAGTACGGCGGCGCGGCTATATGAGCGCGCTGAGAGCAATCGTGTCGTGACTGTGCGGGTAGATACCGAAGAGATTCACAGGGGGACGCATGCGGCGCGTAAGATAACGACGACGCGTCGCGGTCACATGACAGCGCTATGCCAGTGGTCCGTCTAGCCTACAGTGACTCGTCTCGTCGTCTACGACTGGGATGCGCTGTAGCTGATGCATCTAGCTCATACATTGCTTAAGCGAAGCATGTTCATGCATAAACCCAAATTATGACAGGAATCTATACAGAGAGCCCAAAACATAGCAAACCGACCCTTGAAGCCGCCCGATAACCCAAAAAAGCCCGGAGAAATACGCCGCATATCCCACGTTCTCAGCCTTCTATCCCGCCGCCCTCCGCGGGATCCTCGTCGTGCTCCAGTACGCGCACAGCAAGGGGATCCTCAACCTCATCCCTCCGCTTCTTTTCCATGATTATGAACGTAATCACGACCATGTCGACGTCGAGCGTTGACGGTTGTACTTGTAGATACCACTTCTTTTGGCCACGGAAGAAACCTTCTGTAACAACGTCTTCTGTAAAGCGTGCGATCTCCTTGCGAGTCTTCGCACAGGTGAGCTGTTCATTAAGATAAGATACCTTGCGCAGGGGAACACAGCGACGAAGGATTTCACCCACCACAGAGCCAATACCCTTGACCACCTTCCAGCGATAGACCTTATCGTCGTTCCCGAGGAAGTACCGTTTGCTGTGGCAGAGGTCTCGAAGGCTGCGTAGAAGCGTACACTTGGTCGGTCGCCTGACACCAGCATCCAATGGAGAGTGCACTCACGCGCCGAACTTCGCCGAAGGCGATTTGTAGAGCAATTCGTTGACGGGCAGCTCCTGGGCAGTCCCGTCGAACACATTGCTCCGCACAATCGGTGCTTTGCACCATCCTTTCCACTCGATCTCCGCGACGATGCTCTCGTTCATCGTTGGCGCCGGTCGGATGATCGTCGACACCGCAGACCCACTCAGCATGGACTTGCGCAGCGTCCGCACCTGATAATGTGCTACGCCATTCGAGGAAACGAGCGTGGTCCGCTCTGGATCGTTGTGTACCAGGTACAGATTCATCGACTGTCAGCGCGCGGCCCGTAAAGCGTGTAGCAAGTGAGGTGCGTCTGCTGTCGTCTGGAAGACGTCCCAGAAGAAGGGTAAGGGAGATACGACGGCGTCGCAGCTGATGGTCCATTTCTACTTACTCGTCAGTGTGAGACATGCAGTCTAGAGCATACTAGACCGATCAATTCGGGTTTCGTCTGCGGAAGGACAGTTAACTGAGTGAGGTCTACCCAACAGTTGGGCCAGATTACCGATCATGTTACCGTCGCGCTACTTCATTGCTGGCAAAGTGAATGATGTTCGTGGCATACTGACACAATCATAACGTCGATGGTAAACCTGCACATCCGGACCATGACCTATAAGTATGTGCTGGAGTACGACACCTTGAGCACCGAAGGTCTTGCAGCAGGACGGCGCGAGTGGACGACATTGCAATGGTTCTAGCCTCTCACAATGTAGACCACATGTAGGCCGCGAATGGCGCGTTCACGTCGTCCTTCATAAAATGCCTTATATTGCGACACGAGTGTCCCACTTGCGACCTGCTAATAATCTGAGGAATGCGAAGAGCATCAGTCAGTTCTTCGGCCACAAAATACAAGCAACGTACACTGCTATGTCTACACAAGAAACCACGACACAGATATGCTACAGATCGAGCTTCCATACGTTCTAGAGCAAGCATCAAGGTGGGCTGTTCTGAACGTCTTCGCCAGAGGACCGCCTCCGTCGCACGACCTTGGAATGGGGTTTGACGCTGAAGAGACCGATGGTGTTACCAAAACCAGCGAAACAACACGTCGAGGTCGCTGTCAAGGGCGCAACACGCGTGAAGTGCAGCCGCGGAACGAATATGCGCTTCGGTGACGCCGGAGTCTCCTGGCCTGATCGGCGCCTATCCGACACCCGCTCCTCGGGACAGCGGCGGAGCGCGTTCAGCGGGGACGCATGCAAGCGCGACTCTTCGGGGTCATATGTCCAGAGCTCCCACCGCTCAAGCGTTGATTTGCTTAGACCCTGTATGGGCTCATCCTTGCGGGTCGCTTTCGCGTCCGTGCGCCGGGTGAGCAAGCTAGAACGAGGCTTGCGGCGTACGCCGATGACTTTGTCTCCGGCGACGTCCCAGCTCCCTCGCTCGAAAAACGTGTCCGCAACACGAACTACGATGAGGCTTTGCCATACAGATGTCGGGGGATGGGACGCGAGGAAGCCGGCTGCCGGTATGACGTCTACTGGGCCTAAGGGGTGCGGCTCGGAGTCGTCAGAGTCGGAGTGGACGAAGAACGTATCGTGACTACGACGGGAGCCGTCCTTCTCTGACGCTCTGCGGGAGTGGACGCCGTGTCCAGATACAGGGAACATGGAGGCACTCAAAGCAGTTGAGGACACGGAGGGCATCCGTGAACGCGATCCCACCGGCGTAGTCGTACCGTTAGACGACGCTAATGACGTAGCGCTCCCGCTCCGCGAACGACGTCCTAGTAGAGTCGTTCGCAGTGCAGGCTGTGGCTGATTCCGAGGACACGAGCATCGCCTCGTGGGCAGGTAGAGGTAGGCCCGATAGAACAGCACGACTTGACCGACGGAGAATGTGATCATAAAGTTCTCGCAGGGTAGCTCTCCGCATGTTGGGCAATTGGTCAGAGTGACAGGGGTGACCCGAAGCTGGCTGATATCACCGAACGGCTCCTCCATGATGAATAGGCAGTCTCGCGAGCCGGCGTCCCAGAGCGATACGACACCCGCTTGAGTGGCAGCGGCGACGATGATGTGACGCTGGCCGTCAAGATCGATTGAGCAAGCGTCGACCTTATGCACGAGATCCTGCGGGTTACCCGCTGTAACCCAACATTCGCGGGCCACTAGCTGGTCATTGCGGTCAAGGTCGCACAGCTCGAAAGTCCCGTCGTTAAAAGCGAATCCGACAAGGAGCCGCTCGTCTCCGTGGACAGGCACGAGGGTAGACTTAAGAACAGTAGCGGATCGCGACGGTGCAACGTAGCGAGCGCGAGGGTTTGTGGAGACATCCCACTTGACCACTGTACCGTTCTCGTACGCACTGTACAGACAGACGACAGGTTGGTACAGAGTGGTCTCTGGGCCAGGTGGCGTCGGTGTAAGTGGGCGCGCCGGTGATGGAGGGCGCGATTGGAAATACCCGAAGTGAAGGTGCGCAACAGCGGTACTGGACGTCGGGTCAACAACAAGTTGTGTGACGTATTTGGCTTGGTCTCTCTCGATCGACCAGACGCCAATGATACCAGATGCGGATCCGACAGCGCAAAGCGTGCCGGTTTCGTTGACCGCGATAGCCGTGAGCGTTGTAGTCTGCAAAGGTCCGCTTGTGCTGCCCAGAACGATAGGGGAGGTGTCGACGGCGATGTTCGTACGCGACAGACTCCTCCATACCACGACCTCATTTTGCAACCCGAGCATTACAACCACCTTGCCGTTCTTGCTGGTTGCAAGCATCTCCACGTCCGTGGAGAATGCGCGTGGGAGCGTTGTGAACGAGATCTCTCCCTCGCCAGACGTCTCATCGGAACTTGAGCTGTCCGCTTCGGGCCGCTGGCGCTGCGCCTCCAGGAGCTCTGCATTCTTCAGGAGATAAAGCAACAGACCATAAAGAACGATTGTCGTCGCGGTGATGGGCACTATCATGATTTTGACGAGCCACCACGCGTCCCGGATGGTGCGCGTCCAAAAACGAGATAGCCTGCTTACACGAGGGCGCGGTGCCTTCTCGCCGTCTCCCTGAGCGCGTTCATCGGCCGGCTTGTCCTCCTCTGGCGCAAGGACGAGAATGGCAGGAGATTCTATGCGGACGTGGACCATGGCGTCGTCGACCGGGTTCAGGGTTTGCCAAATGCGGTAAGCAGGAGAAACCTTGTCTGTAGCGGTCATCTTCGGATACTGGCGCAGAGGACCCCGAGAAAGAGTAGCGGTACTCTTGGTCTGCGTAGATGATGGAGTGGTTGCAAAGTAGAGCGTGGCTGCAATGGCTAGAAGCTACAACGGTCCTTTAACACTGGGCACGGCGGTTTTGTCGACGGGCTTACTAGGAAAAAGCTGATGTTCTTGGCTGGACGACCACGGATCGTGTTCTTCGCAGCGAGCCACGCCTGGCTCCAGGTCTTGGGAGGAGGAAGGGTAGGTGATGGTGATTTCCCTTTGTCCGTCGGGGACAGGTTTGTATCCTGCCGGAGGAGTTCGTCCAACTAGCAAAATCACGTCAGTCAACGACCGATAGCGTATCTGGAGCTGTGAACCCACTTCAAGTCGCTGGATGTCAATAGATAGTACTGTTACGAAGAACGTATGCACCAGGAACCAGTGGGCTACCAATACCACGATCGAAAATGCACAGAATTGGCGTATTGCACCACTGGAGAAGAAGGCGATGACACCCAACACAGCGTTGTAGGATACGACCTTGAGCGTGTTGGACGTGCCTGCTTGACTTAATCCTTGGGCGATGCGCTCTTTGACGGGGACTGTGACTGGTGTTCTTAGCACCGCATCAACCTATACCGATTGTCAGTCAAGTAGACAAGTGTCCAGGAAATAAAGCGCACGATATGAAACATATTCTCCACCCCAATGAACATCACGATGATTGGGAAGAGCTCCCTATGACAACAGGTGAGCAAGATAAACCGTTATACGGCCGCTTACATACCAAGGTACCATGGTCATTTTGAACCCTACGAGAGCACAGACACTCAAACTAGTGATTGTACTGACGACCAGCTCCACGAGGCCAGTGAGCGCGAGACCGAAGCGGGAATGCACGGTCTTCATGTTTCGCATGGACCTCACGCAGTACACCACAAACACGAGATATGCGGTATAGCAGAAGGTGGAGAGGAATGTGAATCGGCTTTTCGTAGTAAGACTCCGGTCGTACTTCTTACGATTCTTAGCGAATCATAAATCTTGGATACACTGGATGAACCCACCTCCAATGCGACCAATTTAGGCGGCTGAGCTTGAACGACAAGGTCTCCGGCGTGTCCTCCAGCTTCTCTCAAGACCCGCAGCCATTGGACGTGACCAGTGTTCCCAAGACAGTCGCGATCCGGGAAGAAGTATGTGAGTGTCAAGAACATGGCACTATCCACGCCCGTCATGCTCGGGTCGTGCTCACGACCAGCCAAGACCATCTCCAGAGTTACGGGAATGCCAGAGGTAGTTATGTTGTGCGATAGGTTGATTGTTTCCAATATGTTAGTATCTGCCGAGACCATCGCCTCGTCATGATTCCAATAAGCGAGAGGACTCAGGAAAAAGCAGGAGCCAGTCGATGACTTTAGGCAAGGGATATGGCGCTGAGACAGTATCTTCGAGATCCTCTGTTCGAGCGCCAGGGTTGATAATAGCGTGTCGCGGTCCAATGCATCTAGGCCATAGTCTTGCGAGACGCTGCCAACTAGAAGCTGTTCAGAGCGCAAAATACTCTGCATGCCGCACTGCGCGCGCGTGACGGAGTCGTCGTGTAGTCTGAGAGTGTTGTGTCCCTCCCATACGTAACGGAGATCGCGTTGAGCGAAGTAACTTGAGATGTCGTCCGGCGTGAGGAATGAGTCGAGCACACGTAGTGTAAACCCGGCAAAGAAATGAGTTTCCGGAGATGTGTAAACGGCGATAGCAGGGAAGAGCAGGGAGGTTATGACAATGGACGACACCAGGATAAGCCGGATTTGATGGGTCGCGCAATGGCTACATTGGAGCTGTAAGAAGTGCATCACTAGAAGATATCGCAGACTCACATCCCGAACCGGTGGAAGAACTTCGTCCCGTATTCACGCGTCCGCTGCAGCAGAGCAGGAGACGGAAGAGAGTACATGGCGACGGAGACAACGTATGGTCTTGCGTAGTTGTTCTCCTGTGGGATGTCACTTCACTCCCCAAACACCTCCGATTAGTGAATAGGGAACAGAACAACCGAGGACACCCTGTGTCCAGTCTCAAGACACACCTAGGACGTGGTTCCCGAGATAGACAACCTGCACGACGACTGCAGCCCCTCTCCCTGCGATAGTTGTGGGTGTTGGTAGGTGTTAATCTTGCCTAATCCGTGTTAGCAAGGCGCTGAACACCGGATATCCCCGCCGCAGGCCAAAGCTGTTCGGGACACATATTTAGACAGCTGCTCGTCGTGTCGGTCGTCGCGAGAGAGAAAATGCATATGTATCGCATCCGGAAGACAGTTCCTCCCATCATTTGGAGCCGAGCGACTCATGAATGCATGACTGTGTATCGCTCGTCCACATATTCGCATCGTACGTTTTTATTCCGCATTTATTCACTCGTCGCGATGCGTGCCACGTGGACACGAATCTCACGACGCGGTCGCCCGGCGGCCCCGGCCCGTCGCTGGAACGCGGGACTGCTGGTCGATGTAATAGCATCACGGTGCCACTCTCACCTCAGCCAGCCGTTGCATTAAACGACCTCAATGCATTCTCTCCGTCTGTTGTCAAAAACAACCGTTGCGTCGTGCTCGAGCCGAAAATGTGAGTTAAATGGATGACACTACTAGGGGACTAAGCCCATTCGCCGTGCAGGGCTGCAGACGTCAGCGGCGCGTCTGGCTGTGACGAACTTTCAGATGCCTGCCATGTCGCCAACTATGACACAGGGAAATATTGCATCGTGGAAGAAGAAGGATGGAGAGGCTTTCTCGGCAGGAGATGTGTTACTCGAGATTGTGAGTACGTCTGCAGTTGTCTGACAACTGAAGTAGCGACCTTGCGTGCATTTCACAGGAGACAGACAAGGCTACAATAGACGTTGAGGCTCAGGACGATGGTATAATGGGGAAGATTCTTGTATGTACCTCTCTTGGTGATGGCATGCAGACTCGTGCTACAAGTCCAGTTGGCAGGCTCCGGACGGTACGAAGGATATCCCTGTAGGGAAGACAATTGCACTCCTTGCTGAGGAAGGTGACGACATCTCCAATCTTGAGCCTCCGAAGGAAGACACACCACCTTCACCAAAGCCGGAGACTTCGTCCTCGGCTCCCTCCCCGCCGAAGTCAATACCTAACAAGCAAGATGTTCAACCTTCCTCACCTCCCCTCCACTCCTCGAAGCACCCCGAGAGCTCCCGCCCCATGTTCCCGTCTGTCTTCCGCTTGTTGCAGGAAAATGGCATCGAGAATACGGATAAGATTAAGGGGACCGGAGTGCGAGGGATGCTGACTAAAGGGGATGTATTAGCATACCTCGGCAAGGCGAGCGGTCCAATGGGCACATACAAGGAAGCGCCTTCCGATGTGGTCACGAAATCTGGTGGTGACCAGACAAGGCCGCCACAGAAGGAGGAACCTCAGTTACTCGACGGGGCAGCTCTGCGTCAGTTGATCGTTAAGAACATGCTCGATGCGTCCGTCAAGGCTCGTACACCGCCACGTAAGCAAAATCTCATTACTGTCTGGCCTATGAAATGACTTTCGTGTCCATGTAGCAGCCCCGCCGGCGGACTTTGATTCTATCATCGCCGACTATCTTCCTCCCGCCAAAGCTTCAGAGCTTCCTCCGGCAGCGACAAGTCCCACAAAACCTTCAAAGCCGGCCGCTGGTTATTTGGATGGTTTGATCTAGGTTGTTGCACATACACTTATCCTCGGTGTCATCCATATTACATAGAATCATGCTTGACCATTGCCCAAGGGTCTACTGTGTTACAGCGAGGCTGTGATCCAGCCATAGCGCCTCCCTTGGAACTAATATACGACTTCAAATACTCATGGATCTTCATCGAGGGGTAAACACTATTCTTCGTGAGTAGGATGCATACTTGCGCTGCGCCAGAAGAAACTCACTCGGAATTCGATGAACCCACTCGTGTTACCACCATCATGTCGGGGCCGTGCAGTCGGGCTGATCAACTGCAGGCTGAGCATACCTTCCTCGTTAATGCGTAGAGAGGTCTTTGTCGAGTTCTGGAGGGCCCGTGACGCACGCACTATGTGCTTGAATAGATAGCTATCTGCACGTCATGACGGGCTACAGTGGTCGGGTGTGGTTGGTCCTCACCTAAACCGGACTTGCTGTTCGCATTCGCATGTCTCGAGCACTTCTTTGTCGCTGGGATAATCCATCTGCATCACACCGTACATCGGAAGTCCTATACTGTACTTGACACTGACTGTACCTCGGTGCTTCCGAAAGTGCCGACTGCCTGCAAGCGCAGCCTTGGCGGACCAGAGGCCCGTGAAGCTCTTCCGGGAGGCGGCGGCGGGTTGCCGATGATAGTCAGCTTCTCGCATGTTGGATCCAGCTCGGAGAGTGCGTCACGTAGCCATGACGACTGTTCAGTGTCGTGAGTACCTGATACGATTTAATTGACGTGTTCTCACTTACTTTCAAGATGATCTTCAGGACGCTAGAGGCGTCATCTCATGGTTGCTTCCCTTCAATCGCCTCAAGTTCGATGACTTACGTAGGCGATTCCAGGAAGTCCAGTTCCAACATTGGTTCGGCTTCAAAGGTTGTGACTTCACAAGTTGCGGTTGGACCGCTAGCCTCTTCCGCCCTACAGCCTCGTCAGCGATGGTACATTTGGCTCAGCTGGAGGCACATACATGAGCAGGGTCAAGGGATAACCTGCACCGACATATGACAGCCGCATACCCGTTCCCTTGTCTCCAGCAAAATATTGGTCTATGCGCCCATTAGCGGGACCTCTATTCCTTGTTGAATTAGCTCTATTCGAAGAGCCCTCTTCCTGTTCGCCTTCTTGGTCCGAGTTCCCAGTATGCCAGAGCCTGTGCTTCGAGCTGGACGTAGATCCACCAATGTTTCCGAGTACACTTAAGCATTCTATGAGAGTGTTAAGTGGTACCTCGAAAGCGGTTGGCTCTCCTTCCTCTTGGGGCTGCGATGATGGTTGAGACGACAGGCCCTGGGAGGCTGGTACGACTTCTGGGTGGTATGAGTATTCGTCAAAGATATCTTTGAAGATGAATGCCGTGGCTAGAGGGGATAAATGACAAACCTGCCTATTGTACTGGTGGCAGCACGTACCTAGCAGCGTGCGAGCCTCTTCGACCGTGACGGAGAGCCCACCGGACGTCGCCCGCACGGTCGCACGCTGCGATAGGTAGCGCATACATTGAATAGCTGCATTTACGGGAGCATGTTTCTCGACTCACGCTTCCAAACTGTACGCCGCGCAGCAGACTCATCACATATTTGACATCGTGCACAGATGCAATGAGAACCTGGCAGCGCCGATGACGACGTAAGCCTCGAATCGCATAATCGTATGTTCCACTCGACGCGCCTTGTCTACCTCACCGTCATCCGAGTCAGACATGTTAATCAACGGAGGTCAAGATTAAACTGTGAACGCTTGGTGGAGGGACGCGACAAGATGCACTCATGTAGGGAGCGCGTGATCGCGAACGCGCGTCGCGTCGCGTAGCTCACGTAATGGGGACCTCATTCCTTCTCCAGTCGGCTCAGCTGCAGCCGCCTGCTCGCCCTCGCCAGTCGCTACTAAACGGTGCTCACCGCCGCCCCCTGTGAGCCCTCCTAACAGGGTCTCTTGTCAGGCCTTATTGTTTCACTGGTGGGGAGTCCGGCATGCGCCAGCTCACCATTGTCAACCAAACCTCGGAAATAATTGTCTGGGATAGCGAGAACAAGGGGCGAAGCGAGTCGAGGATCTTGCTGCCCTCACTCTCGACTAGCACCAGTATCTCAGCTTCTCGCTCGGACATCACCCTTTCGAGCTTGTCAAATCGCGGTGAAGCCGAGAAGAACTGGAAGGCTTCTCCCAATGCATACACTATCAGGCTCCCTATGTCGCTGGGTGCGGTATGGAAGGTAGTCAAAGTGCCGGAGGAATGTCCTTGGGGCGTCTACAGATGCAAGGTATGTTGAGGCGCTACTATTCATTGCGGTACGACTCAACATTCTGAAGGTATCTCGTAAACATCACTTGCTGCTTATCCTTCCCCGTCGAGACTTGGCCTCTTTCCTGTCTGACTTCCCGGATTCGCTGCCGCTGTCTTCGATGCTCTTACCTGGTGCGGACGACGCTATCTGTCTAGCTTTCTGTGCCGCTCACTCAACTATATCGGTACTCTAGGAACACACGATACGTGAGTTCACCTCGTCATTCCATTGAAGACCGGACGGGCTTACGCGTACACAGCATGGCGTTCTACGGTTGGCCCATCTCACAGTGCCAGTCATTCTCGACACCTCTCGCGGTACAACTACAGTCTGGCATCAGAGTGATCGACATCCGTCTGGCCATCATCAACAACCGTCTCATCGCCTACCATGGACTCTACCCGCAACGAGAACCCTTCCAAAGCATCCTGTCCAGCATCTTCGACTTCCTCACGTCACCCAAGACCTGCCGCGAGACCATTGTGATGTCGATCAAGCAGGAGGACTTCGCTTACACTTCCGAGGACCTCTTCTCTCAGCTCGTGCACGACGAGATCATGAACGGTCCCGGCGGCAGAGATATGTGGTTCCTCGACAATAGGGTACCGACCTTAGGCGAGGCACGCGGTAAGGTGGTTATGCTTAGCCGGTTCGGTGGTGATGGTGCTGGGTGGGACCGCGGGCTCGAGGGAATGGGCATACACCCTACGGCGTGGCCAGATAGTGCGAAGAATGGCTTTACCTGGCAATGCAAAAATACTCTCGTGCGGACGCAAGACTGGTGAGTACACAAGGTGTGTCCGCGCGAGTGTGAGTTGGTTAGATCCTCGACAGGTATAACATCCCGTCGTTCTTGTCAATACCGGAGAAGACCGAGCTCGGCACGAAGACCCTCCTTCCGCCGGAGAATGACCCGGGTTTCCCGACGCTGTCCATCTCCTACTTCTCTGCGTCGAGCGTGCCGTTAGCCTTCCCACCAACAATCGCGAGGGGCTTCGGGTGGCCGAAGCTCGGACTTGGCGTGGAAGGTGTCAACGGGCGACTGGGCACCTGGCTCATAGACATGCTTAGCAGCGGGAGCGCGGGCCACCAGGGCAACGCGCGCGCGTCCAAAGGAGGCGAGCAGAGCAGCAAAGTACGCATCCGCGGCTGGGCACTGCTGGATTTCTACAGGGATCCTGAGGACAATGCTATCGTACCGCTCCTCGTCGAATGCAACTACAGGGGTAGGAGGAGCGGTGAAGAGGGCTGGCCGTAATGCCACCCCGCCTATTTACTTCTAAGGACTATGCTACTGGTTGCATCGCACGCTCTTTATTGTTGTTTATCATCTGCGGAAAGGACACTTAGACAATACGTAATTGGTGAATCTAATACCGGTGGTCCGTGATAGAGACATGAACACTTCATAATCTAGAAAGTGGCCATTCAGTCGTCCAGAGTTGTGGTTGAGACGGTATGAATGCCAGAGTTACGTCCAGTCTATCGTGTGTAAACCGCGCAGACGTGACTTATCGGTTCAGACGGCGTCCAGAGCGTCCCCAATCTTTTCGCCATCTACCGTCTTCATCCTTGACCAGTCATAGAAGTGCGTCCGTTCCGGGAACGTCCAGTTGTCCAACACATCCAGGGCGGCTTTTCCCCAGTCGAAGTCTTCATGCTCCGCGTGGTCTGGGGGGCCATCCACGAAGCGTACGAGGTTGGCATTGGTCGGGGTGATGAACTCTGCTTCTACACCGTTGCGTATGAGGTCACGGAGAGGGCTGTAGAAGCCTAGGGCGTTGATCACGACGATCGCTGGTAACAATACAGCTCAACCGTCGAACGTGTAGTGCGTAGTCCAGGAGATCTGCGCTCACGCTTTTCATGGATTCCAAGCTGCGACCAGCAGATGACCTCGAAGAGCTGGCACGTCCTGACGTCAGTATTGCTGGAGTGAGTCTCGCAAGCCTTGCGCACCTCTTCAAAGGTACCATATCCCCCGGGCAGGGCGATGAAGCTGCCGGATCGTTTTGCCATCTCTGTTTTGCGCTCGTGCATCGTGTTCACGATCACCTGAGGACGACCGAATATGAAACTCATCCTACTTGTCTTGTCAGCACGACAGACGCACCGTGTTGACCTGTACCAACGATGCACAATGAGCATTGATGGTAAATGGATGGTGAATGAGAATAAGGTACCCTTTCCCGACCCTTCTCCTCGAGTAGTACCGATGGGCCTCGTTTCCCCTGTGTCTGGTCAACCTCCCCTCCTGCAGCGACCATCGCGTACGGGACGATGCCCGTAACATCTCCGCCGCTTTCTAGCACCGCCCCAGAGACCTCACCCATAATTCCCTTCGAACCGCCACCATAGACGAGGGTGCGCTTCGCCTCGGCCAAAGCTTTACCTACAGCTGTAGATGGGATGCCAACGAATCCTATGTGATTACTCTGCCGCCCCCGAGCGATGTGTGACGTAACACCTACATTGAGCCGCTCGGATGTAGGCAGGGTGCTTCCCGACAGATGAGGCACAGTATACTGTCACTGCCTTACTCGCCGGCATTCCGGACGTGATGCTCAGTTCCTCCGCACTAGAGGGCCGGCTACGGAGTCCCTAGACCCCTCCGTAAGTTGGTGTAGTTTGAATGAACGCTGATGCTAACCGAGAGTGCGTCGGACTATGGTCCGATACAAGGATGACTTCCACCCGCGAGGCCGGCTTCTCGGAAGTGCTGTGCAGACCACAGGACTGCCTATCTGGGAAACATCGCAGCTAATTGTGGCGCCGGATCACGCTGCCCGCCTCGATGGGCCGGCCGCGCTGACCGACGTCAGACAGAATGCACTTGTACCACTCGCTTGGCCACTCTTCGTCCTTTACGCGCAACGACACCCTTCGTAGCGAAGGCGTGGGCAGGTGTTCGCAGACACACGCAATCTTATACTTATCGATACACAGCGACGAATAGCAGACGACCCTTTACGCCCGTTCTGCTCACTCTTGCGCCATGCTGGTACTATTCATCACGCTACGTTCATCGACTCACATTCTGACCCTCGAATGCCTCAGCGCGCGAGTCTTGCGCCGACGCAGTCATACACAATCGAATCCAGTGTGATTCTCGAACTCGATCGATAAGTGCTAGTGAGCGGGCAAGATGGGAACATCGATTCACATGCAGGGCGGTAAGGAGAGCATCAATGCACCGCTGTCCTCATTCGTAGGGCTTGTTGACTGGTGACCTCGAGGGTCGAGCGCTGTTCGCAGTACTAGAGGTGACGCTAGCCACTCAGAGACGCCTTTAGGCTTAGGTGCAGTAGCGCCTCTGTGGTCCGAAGGAGCCGTACTCGTCGCAGGGCAAGCTTGGAGTCGATTGTCGAGATTTACGTTTGAACAAGGCGCGTTATCTGAGGATCGGTCGCAAGGAACACAACCGGTACCACCCAGGTGCTCGCATTGCGCAGATGGCGCGCGGAAGATCCGGATCCAGTACGATCACCCTAATCGCGCCATTTCACTGCGCGCATATGGCTGTTAGGAGAACCGAGCACGGAGTCCATTATGATGGAATGTCCGGGGGGCGAGAGGCAGCATTGATTGACGTGGGCAAGGGCTGAGCGCCAGGCGCTCAGTAGCTGAAAGACCTCACCGGAACTGAATGAAGAACACCCGGTTGACGGGATGCTACGATCGACAGAATTTGGAACCGGTTCATCTGTGGGGCAGCAGGAACGATCGAACGGACACGAGGACGTCGGGTGACCGATATTAACTAGAAGGCCTTCTAGCGCAGGTCTCCTGGATATGTAGCGAACGCTTGAACATAGCTGCTCACTAGGCGTGCACGACGTTGAGGGCTGTTCAGTGTATTGCCCCTCGCATACGAACGGAAGCGTCAAGACTGAGAACTGACCGTAGTACGCATTGGGGCTCAGACAACCACGGTCGAGCTAGCCTGCGAAACCTGTGATGGGGAACGTCAACGAGAATAGGACATGGCCGCCAGCCAAGGCTCAACGACACATAGAAGAGCGGTTGAATGCTTCCCAATATCGCCCCTCACATAGACGCGGTCACGAGATGTCGCCGTACGCGCCGTCGGTCCTCCCAATCTCGCGACAAGAAGCCCTGGCCATGCCAGGACACATGCTACCTCAGCAGCTGGTTGTGGAGCTTCGGCGGCGATGGGGAAACCCGACGGTCGTCGACGTTGAATTGTCGCCGCCGCAGTGGGAAGCGCCTTCGAGCGCGAGGGGACGTACACTGTACGGTGCACGGGATCGCGCCCTGGCCGACCACATGAAGCATCCGAGCGACGAGCGAGTGCGTCTCCCGCGGCTTGCAACTCGTCTTGAGGCACCAGCCCGCAAGGAAGCACTGGGATGCCAGTGATAATGCGCCAGACACCGTCATGTGCGTTGCGCGGTACGGATAAGGGAGTGTCCGACATTATCTCGTATAAGGTTATCAGCACGAACGCGAGCTGGCAGAAACTGAGTAGATAGAAGCGTATGAGGGCGATTGTGCCACCCACTAACCGCAGGGTCTGTATACTGGTTCCTTCCGCGTCGCGTTGAATGAACGTGCGGGATTCATCTCAGAGCAGCTCTGTCCTAGTCTGCCTTGGCTGCCTGCCTAGACCTGCAGCTCCGATGTTTCATTTACGGAGATTGCAAACTAGAAGCTCGCATGGTCCGAACGTGCCTCTGCGCCAGCGCCGCCCCGACTATGAGCAGACGCACGAGTTTGACCGGTCGATGTAGTCGAGGCGATGCGCCGCGTACGATTGGCTGCGGTTGAGAGTTCAGTAGTTAGCGTTGAGTGTGCACCTTGCTGCAGCGAGAACTGGGGTAGGCAATGTCGGGCGGGTCTTGAGCGAGCGATCTCTGCGAGAGGACGATGCACTCACTGCTCAGAGTTCACGTTAGAAGGATGGTACAGAGGTGCACCAGGCCTGAGTTGGATTTGAAGCCTGAGTCGGAGCGTCTTTCAAAGGCCTGAGGTCGGCGAGACGATCCTTCCGACTCCTACCCTGCATGTGTGTCTCTGTGGGTCCACACGTCGTCATGCATATGATGCCCAGGTAGCGCGCGCACGTTCGCCGCTCGTTCCGCGTGGAATTATCGCGTCGGCGACGGTGCGCGATCCACCCCTGGAAACCAGGAAGATATTGTGCGACCGATCCAGAGGCGAGGTGTGGCTCGATCGGGCCCTTCTGGCAAGCGAAGTGCGAGAAACACATCACGACCACGGAGCCTAGCGTCTCGCTGCCTCGAGGCCGGGCCTCCAGGCGAGGCCAAGGCATCTGTGCGCTCTGCGATGGCACGTTGGCCTCAGAGCGGTCTCTCACTGGCGGGGACGGACGATAAGGCCGTGGCCGTGGTGACGTCCCCTTTGATGGGCTTGCGGAGGGTCCAGCCCGGAGCAGTGTGCGTAGCCATAGAATGGGAGACAGTCGCCGAGAGCCCCGTTTTGCGCAAGAGTCCTTCCGACCTCGATGTGCGACTCTGACAGGGGTCTTGTTTCTTGCCGTATGTCTGAAACCCTACGTGAGTTTGAAATGCAGGCCCGATTGTCCTTCAAGTGAGTGACCTTACACCGTAACAGCGTGTGAGCAGTTTGCAGGACCATGCAGCGGGATGGAAAGCCGGCCGGCCACCTAATTGCCAGACAACGCCAACTTCGTGTCTGCGAAACAGCATGGTGAAGCGGACATCATATCCGTATGCTCGCAGTGGCTAGCGCACGGTGCACGCGGGGGACGAGTACTACGCAACGCACGTGTGCTACTACCTCGGTACGCTCCCGGCGACCGCCCGCATCTTCCCAGGTCAAAGTTCGCTAGCTCTGATGTCAGTGGAAAGGTTCCCTTGTCTCGGCTCGGGGAGCTTCCCAAAAACACACCGACTCCAGTTCGTCCCTGCGTTTCGTCAAAAACTACCACGGTGATTTGATAGGAAGAGCAAACCCGCGAGACAAGCTTGATGGGCCTCGCTGCGCGGTGGCGACACCAACGGACTATCGAAGACCAGTTCGAGCACTCCGCGGGGTCCGACGATGATCGTCGTGCAGCCGCATATGGGGCTCGACTCTCAGAAAGGCAGCGAAAGAGGGTGCAGAAGGTGAGGACGATCGTAGTCTAGATGGTCGAGACTTGGACTGTAAGTATATGCGCGGCTGCATCTCGGGAGTCCTGAGAACCAAAGGGAAGAGAATGGCACTGCGTGTCATAGCACTCGGGCGAAGCTCAGTGAACGCCGCTGGACTTCCCACTGGCCTCGTACACGTAGCGTCGCGTCGTCATACCCTCCCAGGGGCATCTCGGAAGAACGCAAATTCAGACAAGTCTGCCCACGTTCGACCAGTGGTCACTACCGGATCGGTTCTAGGGAGAAATCGGGAGGCCGAACATACCGCAACGCATGCGACTGGACGCGGTGACAGGGGAACATCCTGGCCTGTCCTGGGCTCGGCTGTATATGGCGAAATCGGGCAACCATTACATAGCGCCATCGTAAGGGCGAACACGAGCACGCTCGCCGCATCGACTTGACCCACTGCGAGCGTCAGCGCGACCCGATCCCGATCACAGTCACGGAAGGGCCCATCTGCTTTGTCGCATCCGCATGCTCGCCCAGCCATGCTCCGATTCGGCGAATGCGCATGACGCTAGGCCCATCGCTGCGGAGAATTTCTTCCTTGTTTGCATGACGCACTGTGCCTCGTGGATGTCCGAACCGACCTGCTTTTTCGACAGAATATTCGGGTAAGACCGGCTCGTATCACAGCGCACAAGCCCATATACGGGACCCCAAAATGCAGGCTGTCGTCGCTAGAGTGCGGCTGTGCCGCGTTTCTGCAAGACCAAGACTGCATGAGGGCAGAGAGGATGCGCTAGCTGGGGAGGATGAAGACACGCGGATCAAGAGAACAAGAGTCTGTAAGACGAGCGGATATGAACGTGCCTTTAAACTGGTAGGTCCGATGAGCACGCGACGTTTGCTCGGCTATGATATATATGATAGCTGTACTTACGGCGCTGCTTGACGCTTACATGCAAAGGGTGATGGTATTTGACAAAAGTCTACTGAGACATGAACGTCCTTTGATAGAGTCACGTGCAAGCAAGTACGCGATATCACCGTGGCATGGGCGAAAGAACGCAGAAATGGGCTGAGGGTTTTTGGAGGCTTTGCTCCCGACATTAGGTGGTTCTGATAGCCTCAGCAGTCCAACGCCTCCAATTTCCGCCTTAGGTCGAGGAGATTGCCGTGCTGTCGATGCTTGTCAGAACTGACAAATATCTTCCACTAGCTGTCACCGCGATGTCGCCGGCTGTTGACATTGTGTCACCGCTGCTATCAACAGTATCAGCTTGATGTCCGCAATAAGTCAGCAAGGAGACGAGTCAGGAATCGGCAAGCGCCGCTTGTCAATGCCTGGCAGAGAGATACACGATCGACCTCGGCCGAAGTCGCCCGCCCTGTCAGACCACCAGCCACCAACCGACAGAAGAATACCGACTCAGCGATGCACGAAGCCAAACTTAGGCGGAGGTGTATCCACAGGGAACTCCATGTTAGTGTCGGGCTTCGTGGCATGGAGGAGCGTAAGTGCGTTCTGTGCCGCTACGTCGGTGTATGCGGAGCGGTGGACCCCGATAGTTTCCCCACGGGGTTTGCGGGCAGAATGGTATCCCGCGTACGCTTGGCCTACGCCACCGAGCCTGAATTCAAAATTATATATCTGCCGGGGGTGCGCGGAAGCAAACCATCGTCACCAAGACGGTCCATCGCGATCCAACGAGGGTGGCTGGCGAAGGCTCCCGGCCGCCGGGACCGCGAGTCGTGAGCAGCGGAACAATGCGAGCCGCTTCCTAGCGAGACGGTAGAGGACGGTATAGGATCAGACAGGAGTGCCAAGGCTTAGCAGGACGCACCCTAGTATGAAGAACGCTACAACGCCGTCGGGGCGCTCACGCAAATGGTAGCGATTACACCAGGTGTCTGCCATGCTCACTTGGTGTCCTCAGCGACGTCGCGTATGCCAGCTCATCGCGAATTCGCCTACAGAAGCTGACGAGAGAGAAGCGCGCAGGTACGTCAAGATGTCACGTATGTAGCAGGGCAACATGCGGGGCCTTTTGCGGGCCCGAGTGCAGCTTGGGAAAGGGCACACTTCGTGATCAGTTGCCCAGTCACGGCTTCAGGAATCTCGAGAAATTTGCGGCGAGGGTCGTCATGTAGGTGTTCACGATGACTTTGGGATGACGACGGAGGGTGGTGTTGAGGAGGAGGTCAGGTATAACATCCGACACAGCCCCAGGCTGAAGCCACAGGGGAAGGCTTCTGGAACGTACCGGATACGTGCTATTCCGAGTGCAAGAGACAATGTAGGCGATACAGCGCCGACGCGACAAAGCAGCAGTCTGAGCGCAGCCAGATTCCGTGTCCGAGGCGACGCGTGTCGTGTGAACGGGAGGGTTGCTTCGGAGAGGTCGGTGAGTGGTGAGCGGCGAGCGCGAGCTTAGAGCGGCAGCGCCAACGCGTCAGTGCACCCGCAGCCACGTTCGTGGATGCGTGTACGCGCGTCGCTCGGAGCGCCAGCCAAGACGTAGCAGAGGACGAATTGCGATGCTGTTGCGCGGAAAGGGGGCATCTCCTGTTGAACACTGGCCAGCGCTGCGCCGTGTTGATGCATAGATAGTAGAGGGCCTTCGATAAACGGATCCCACGACGTCTCACGACATATGAGATGGATCTGGATGGTGTCGACGAAGAGGAAGCGCAGGACACGGGTCGAAGGTCCGGGAGGGTTTGGTTCTTGGCCGCGTTGTGGAAGGGATGCGAGGGCGACGGACTCTGTCGGACGAGGAGGCGAGGACGAGGAGGGACTGCGCGGCGAGGCGTCAGCTGGTCGCGGTTCGTGTCGCGGCGCGCACGTGTTAAAGGGCGGCTGAGACCCCGGGGACTGCAATTGAGGTGGGAGAGAGGGCGCTGGGGTTCCTGAATAGGCAGGAGGGGATGTCCTGTGCGGCGCGACGCGACTGAGATACGCAACCGTCTCCTAGGCCTGGCTCAGCCTGCATTTCCCTTTTCACCTCACCCGCCACTCCCTCCTCCTCCTTGCTCCCCTTCTCTACTTCGCCTTCTTCCTCTTGGCTACACATAGCCCTTCCCTTTCTCCTCTCTCTCCTCTTCCCTTGACATCCAACCGCCATGGCCGCAGTACTCTCTCCATCCCACTACGGACCGGCGCATGGCATCCTCATCAACCGCTCGCCCTCCGTTTCACCTTACCACCATTCCTCTTTGCTGCCCCCCTTGGTCCCTTCGAACCCATGTCTCTCATCCTTCACCTCCTCGGCCTCTGACCTCGCCACTGACTCGGACTACTCTTCATCAAGTAGTGCGGCGGCGTCAAGCCGCCCCGGGCGACTGCCCCATGATGCTCACGAGCCCGAACCCCGTTCCGGCTCAGCACCCAACTCGCGTCGCATCCGCTTCGCACCCCTCCCCGATCCCCGCCGCAACATCTTCGTCGCTGATGGCGAGAACCCCGACCTGCCCTCCGTCTTCCTCGACGATGCAGACGACCAACAGCAAACTCAGATTTCCAGCGCGTCGTCCGGCAAGCCATTTATCCTCAGCCTCAAGGACCAAGACGCCAAGTCCAAGTCGGGTCCCTCCGGCTCGCTGCTCTTCAGTCCTGACAACCTTACCGCGACGGGGTCGACGCCGACGCTGGCGAGCACTGCCACCATCACGCAGCAATCGGCAGTCTTCCCCACCTCGGCGCCGTCTGAGCTCGGCGGCGAGTGGAATGTCCTCCCTCGTTCTCCCCGCCTGTCTAGCTTGGACTTCCCCGACGACATCTCCCAAAGGCCACATAGCGGCGGCAAATGGTCGAAGAAGCTACTCAAGCCGCTCTTGGGGCCGTTGGCGTCATCGTCGGGCAAGGGTCGGTCAACCGACGACTTGCGCACCTCGGGCTCGACGACCAGCCTCAACAGCATGATACCTCTCTCACGGCAGAGCACAGCGGGTTCCACTGCGGACAGCTGTTATTCGGTCATCTCTTCGCCCAAACCCTTGGACAAGAAGTCGAAGAAGAAGCGGGAGAAGGGTGCTGAGTGTGAATTGGTGCGCGAGTTTGGCACGCCCCTCAACCGTTGGTCGAGCGAAGGCGAGCCCCTCAACAAGAAGGGTCGTGCCATGTCGGACGCACGATTCGCGGGTGCAGAGGCTGCGAAGGCGAAGGATTCGAACCGGCCTCGCTCGAGAAGTGCGAATGGCACGAGGTTGCTCAACGGCCGCGTTTACGGTGCCAAGCGAAATAATAACGCAAACCTCTTCGCTAGTGCCAGGTACGCTTGCATACAAACAGCCTATTGTCCTCACCTCGAGCATGCTGACCTCTCCATTCTTAGATCCGTGGAACCCGAGTTCGTCGAGTGGGGCTTTGGTGGTATGGGCAGCGTACAGGCCAATGGCGTGGGAGCTAGCGTTTGGGCGAAGGTCCAGTCTCGCGGGGGCGTCAGCGTCGGAGCACACGAAGAACCTGCGGGCACTTCTCGTCCAAGCTCTGCAGGCGATGACGAAGATGATGGCAGCGGTATGGCTTGGGTGAAGAAGCGCCGCATGCGTAAGGAGCAGGAACAGAAGAAGGATGAGAACGTGGACAAAAAGACGGGTGCGGCGGGACAGGAATTGTCACCTGCGTCGGAACTTTATGCGAGCGTATCCGATCCTGACCCGCCGGCCGGGAAGGAGGCTCCCGTGGTGGATCAGGAGTTGTCGGCATCGCCGACCCAGATCAACGCCGCTCTTCCGGAAGACAAGGCTACGCCCAGCAAGGAGCACCATCTGGAGGCGGTGAAGCTGCCTCCTGTCCACCAGCACCACCACCGTGGGCACTCCCACGGCACGCTCGAGAGGCTGTCCAGCGCGGTCAAGGTGGAGACTGAGCGCAGAGACAGTGCGGACACTCTTCGCGATATGTGTGCGCCCTCCGTGCAGGAGCTGCAGAAGTCGAGCGTCGACGTGACCGGCCAGCCTGAGGAGACGAGGTCGCGCGTGGACAGCGTGAGCTCCCAGGTCAGCGCCCATTCCAGCTCCAGCTCCAGCTCTGGCAACGACGACGCGGACGCCGAGGAGGCGGACGAGGAGGATCTCGAGAGCCCGCGCAGTGGCGAGGAAGAAGAAGATGAGGACGTGGACGAGGAGCTCGAGGTGTGTCTTTTCGTAGTTGTGGATTCTTGCCCACCGACGCGTGTCTGGGGCTTACCTCGGACGTCGCCCGACGATCGTTTGGTCACATCCGTGTTGTACATCCTGTTCGCTGACTTCATGCGTGTTCATTCACAGGAGCGTGCCCGTCTGACCGCCGTCGGCGCTGGAGTCGAGAAGATCAGCCGGCACAAGGAGAACGTGCCGGAGGCTGGTCCTGAATGAGCGCCGGTTCGCCGTGTATTATAAGCTCGCTCGAGCGTTCGTCTGGAGCCAGCAAAAGCGGCACGCCACGGTGTACAACCGGAGGTCGCGTCGAGCGGTGAGATGGGGGGAAGCGCGTCGTCGGGGCGTGCCTCTCGTGCGGTCTGCTATATACGAGACGCACCTCCCTCGCGGAGTCCCATCTGCCAGCGACTGGAGCATTCCTGTCGCCCGCACGTTTCATCGCCGCCCGACCTTCGTCGTATACCCGCCGTATCGCCGCACATACATTCGTTTGCCTATAGTCTCTTCGAGGTCCCACAGGTGGACCACTGTATATCATCCTCGACTGGGCGTCGACCACCGGCCGACTAATGCTTCGCCGGTCATCAGCGCCTCACTATCGTACAATTCTGGATCGTCGCCGTCCAATCATCGCCCACCTCGCTGTGCATATCCCTCTGCTCGACGTCGTCTTTTCGCACCATCGTCTCCTTGCACCATCGCCTCTTCGCACCGTCGCCTCCTTGCACCATCGCCTCTTCGCACCATCGCCTCACCCTACCCTGTAACAGTTAATCATGCAAAATGTTCCCTCCCTCGCACTGGTCCATCGACTGCGTCCTGCTCGCTGTGCTGCGATCGCTGTGTCGATCTCCTCCTACTTAATACCTGCCCCTTTTGTTCGTGCCGCATCTCGCGTTTCGCCGCTTGGGTTTAGCTGGCACAAGGCCGGTCTGCTCGTCTAGAGCCTGTGATATACGGTCTATGCCCTATGCCCATATGCACTCTTCATCGCCATCGTCACTCTCATCTCTGCATTCTCTGCATTCCAGTCTAGCAATCTCTGGCCCCCGAAGGGGCGGCCTCTCTTCGCCCGAGTGGCACACGTCGTCTCCACAATCGCTCGAGAGAGTGGATGGAGTCTGGTTGTTCAATTCCGTCTGCTGCGCAATTACCGTTATCACCGTTATTTATTCGCCTACATCCTGCACCCTCACCCCTCCTCCCTGCCCTAGTCCACCTGGATCCTGACTGCACCCTTCTGCTTCTCGAACGTACAATACTTGACCGGATTTCCTCCGCTTTAGATGCCTCCCTTGCTACGTAATGTCCCACTGCAGCTCTTTCTGGTTCTCGACGTCATTGGTAGTCTCTGGCAGTTGCGTTTGTGTATATACATCTTCGAAATCGTATCGTTCGGACGGTACTTGGTGTCGTTCACAACATTTGGCGGTGTGAATGTAAGTATTTGGTGGTAACGAGTGACCCCTTGTCTACCTGTTTAGAAGCGACCCTCGCCATTCCCGCAATGCAAGCTGGACATGCGGGCCAGGCAACCGCTCTAGGAAAAGTTCGGGGGAGAGAAATACCGCGTATCTCCACCTGAATCAGCAGCAGAACTATATAGGCACGAGTGCGCCAGCTACAGCTTGACTTTGCGCATGATACCCTTCCTGACCCCATCCACCCTTATCCATTTGCGCACCAGCCTGTACCCTCCACGGCGGGGCAACCATTGCCAATACACATACCAGTATACCACGCCAAACAGCGAGATCGATGCGGCCGCGAGGGCATGCAACTAGGGTGCACCTGTGAGCGCAATGCCCCACGCTGACGACGCGATTTCAGACGGACGCACCCAGTAGGGCAGGTTCTCGTACACTTTGAAGCCTGGTGCAGGTGGGACGAGCGGCGCGAGGACTAGGAAGACGTTCGAGAGGAAAAACACAGCAGCGACCGGCGTCCATGCGCGGAACGGCGGCGCCCAGAGCGCGTGCAGTGTCGGGCTGAGCCGGCGGCGGAGAGGCGTGTGCAGGTAAAGGAGGCCGAGGGAGACGAATGTGTTGATGAGGGAGATGGGGTAGGTCACCGCTATAGTGCATGCGGAAAGTCATCAGCACCGGCAGGGGAGAGCCTGATGGGGGCAGCAGAAGGGATGTCTACGTACCGTTGATCGTGAAGAGGTAGGCATCTCCGGGCGGGACGGCGACGACGAGAGTGGACGATACGAACCATTGCTCGAAGAGTCCCGCGAACGGAGCGCCGAAGGGTTTATTACTCGCGAAGAAGCCGGAGAAGGGGATGATGCCTTCTTGTCCGAGAGCCTGGATGACTGTTTCACGGGGGCACGCCAGTGGCGGTGAGGTCTTCAAGTTGAGCAGCACGAGCGAACGTACACACCACGTCCTTGAGCGTAGAGTACCGTCATGACGGTCGCAAATGCAGAGGTAGCCACTATGGCGGCGACGAACTGCAGTGCCTGAGATGAACGGCCGTTTCGGGGGCAGAGCAATAGCTAGAGCTCACCCGCTCCGCGCCGATGCCCCACAATCTGCCAAAGAACAATGCAGCCACGATCCGCCCGCTGCCCAGGATCTCGTCCTTCGGCACGACAGCAAAATATGCGACATTGGCGAGCAGGTACGCGATGGCGACGCACAACACGGCCAGGGGCGCGGCGAGCTTGATCGTGTGCACCGGATCCCGCACTTCTGAGAGGGCATAGTTGGCATTGGAGTAACCGTCAAAGGCCCTGTGAAACATGGGAGCAATTATTCGATTGGCCGATTGGCCTGGAAGGCACGGCAATCCTCACGCACCACATTACAGTATAGAGGCCAGTTACGAACGCGCTCACCCCGCCATTGCCGCTGCCTTCCCACATCGTCGACCAATCGAAGTTTCGCGGAGGCTGTAAAGACTAATTGAGTGCATCGTGAATGATCTGAACTATCCTCTCACATCCTCCAGCCGGAAACCAGGCAACCTGGCGAGTGCAGCCAGGCCACTCAAGGCGACCGCAATCAGAATCGTGAGCTTCACTACACCAAGTGTGTTCTGCAGGCGAAGTCCCCATGTAGGGCGTGTGCCGTGGATCAAAAGTGCAAAGGTGATGCAAGATGCACCTGCCAGCCGCGTTGCAAATGGCGGTGGTGTTCGTGTTGGGTCAACGACGTGGAGAAGATCTAAGAGTGGGATGGTAAACGAGTATTCAGATAACAACGATTGATCTGCGGCGTACACTCTCCGAACACGCTAGCATTCGCTGCAGACCACCCCTGGTGGAGACGCGGGCATTGTCAGACCATGCATTAGCATATATCTATTGAACGTACAATGAGCATGGCATATGCAGCGTAGGCGCAGGCCATCAGAAGTCTCGGTCGTTGGTATATATATTCCAGGTAGTTCTTCTCGCCACCATTCTTTGGCAAAGCCTACGGGGTGCCAGTGTCACCTCCTCAGCGATACTTCCGGGGAAACTGACATACTGTACCGAGCTCTACGTATACGGCAGTGCCACACGCAGCGATCGTCGCGCCGACCAACCACATCACCAGAGAAAGTCCGACACTTCCGGAGGCACGGAGGATGACGCTCGGTGTCGCGAAAACACTGTGTCGTTCTTAGAATATCTCGAGTGACTGCTACCAACGAGCCTAACGATACCTTGTACCAACGATACGATTAAATATTAAGAACACCGTACTTGTCATTCCTGGAAGTGACCAGTTATTATATTCCTCTCAAAGGCTGGACGATTAACTCACCGAGGTGTCGCATTGCTGGTGCATCCTCGTCGTCATCTTGACCTGCAACACCTTCGCAGGCCACTGGCATTGTTTATTCAAGGATTGACTGAGAGTATGCATGAGTTACAGACTTACAAACTTGTTCATCCGATGACCCGGTGTCCTCTACGGGCGTGGAATCACGAAGAGCGGGAACGAGGCCGCGGCCGGCGTACAAGTTAGCTTGGGTACTAGATCTGCCTGGCAGCAAGGGCTCCGTTTCCCCATTACGAGATGACATGGTCGGCGAATCGCCTGCGAGTAGTGAGGCGTCCAGCTACTGTCCGTAAAGCCAGTCGGGTGGACAATGATGTTCAGGACCCGAACACTCCGATGGCAAACTGATCAGTCTCGAATTTGCAATGATCACCAAGGATTCGAGTTGAGTAAGTGCAGGAGAGAATAAACGACTGACTCGTAAGCTAGCTGCATGAACAGTGGCGACAGATACTATGTTATGCACGAGGTAACTTAACTGAGTGAAGCGCCCACAGTGGCACTCTGATCGAGATTGGGCGTATACGAGGCGCTTTGCCCCGAATTAGGCAGGCTCTATCCACATCCCGGTCGTCTCTCCGATTTGTCTCCGGGCCTTACCCGACTAGCAACCTACTCGACCGCCATTCGAATTACCTCGGCAAAGTCTCTTATCCATCCGCGCAAGGGCGGTCTAAGCCGTGTGGTGGTTGGGTGTGGCCGTTCTTGCGCGGATGGATGCGAGACAACCTCAATGTGTCTCTAACAGTGAGGGCTCTGAGTTGCATGCACTCGACTTCAGTCACTGCTCGATGTAAAGCGCCACCGAGCCTCCAGATTTAGACATCGATACATCGCAATGTTCCCTGGACAAAACGGATAACTTGAACAAGACGGGCCGTGCGACCTACAGCTTGACCTTGTGTATGACGCTCCGCGTCACCCCATCCTCCCTTATCCACTCCCGCACGACCTTGTATCCCCCTCGTCGCGGCAACCACTGCCAATACACATACCAATACACCACGCCAAACAGCGAGATCGACGCCGCCGCCAGCACATGCAGCTGTCGACATCTCGTCAGCACGACTCCTACCATCAACACACCGCCGAGTACGACGCACCCAGTACGGCAGGTTCTCGTAGACTCTGAAGCCTGGCGCGGGCGGGACGAGGGGCGCGAGCACGAGGAAGACGTTCGAGAGGAAAAACACGGCGACGATCGGCGTCCACGCGCGGAAGGGCGGAGCCCAGAGCGCGTGCAGCGTCGGGCTGAGTCGGTGGCGGAGGGGCGCGTGCAGATAGAGGAGCCCCAGGGAGACGAGCATGTTGATGAGAGAGATTGGGTACGTGATCACTGGGATGCGGTCAGCCTCACGAGGAGCAGTGGAAAGAGACGGTGTAGGGGCTTACTGTTGATCATGAAGAGATAGGCGTCCCCGGGCGGCACGGTGAGGACGAGCGAGGATGTCACGAACCACTGCTCGAAGAGCCCTGCGAGTGGCGCGCCGAAGGGCTTGTTGCTCGCGAAGAAGCCGGAAAAGGGTATGATGCCTTCCTGCCCCAGGGCCTGGATGACTGTTCCACAGATTCGCGGTGAGACTCCTACCGGGGACGCCACAAAGGGGGCACACATACCGCGTCCTTGAGTGTACTGCACTGTCATGATATTGGCGCAGGTCGATATGGCCACTATTCCAGCGACGATCTGTCAATAGAGGATGAACATCTCAGCTAATAGCAGAACAAGCCAGCGAGGAAACTCACTCGCTCCGCGCCAATACCCCACAGCTTGCCGAAGAAAAGCGCAGCCACGATCCGCCCGCTGCCAAGGATCTCATCCTTCGGTACTACAGCGAAATATGCGACGTTCGCTAGCAGGTATGCAATCGCGACGGAGAATACAGCCAATGGTGCAGCGAGCTTGATCGTTCGGACAGGGTCGCGCACCTCGGAGAGTGCGTAGTTGGCGTTGGAGTAACCGACGAATGCCCTATGATATATGGAGGTCGTAAGTTCAGAGTGAGCGACAGCTCGGGTGGAATCCTACATACCAGACGACGGTGAAGAGACCGGTCACGAAGGCGCTCACTCCGCCCTTCGCACTTCCCTCCCACATTTCCGACCACTCGAAATTACGTGGGGGCTGTGTATACAGGATTGGCATACTATAAACGTCGTTGGTGGTTGGCGCACCTCCTCCAGCTTGAATCCAGGTACCCTAGCGAGTGCGGCCAGCCCACTTAGCGCGATAGCGCAGAGTGCTATGAGCTTCACTATACCGAGCGTGTTCTGTAGACGGACACCCCAGGCAGGGCGTGTCCCGTGGATGATCAGGGCAAATGTAACGCATGAGACACCAGCCAGTCGTGTTGCGATCGGGGGCGGTGTTCGTGTGGGATTAATGGCGTGCAATACATCTGAGATGCACCGATAATCATCTACATGGGTGGAGGCGGTTATTCAAAGCGGGGACGTACATTCCCCGAATACGCTAACGTTTGCTGCGGACCAGCCCTAGTGAACATGGGTGAGCGATGAGTATGTCCGGATGCCGATTTGACGTACAATGAGCATGGCATACGCCGCGTATCCACATGCCATTAGGAACTTGGGCCGTTGGTATATGTATTCTAGGTAGTTCTTCTCGCCACCATTCTTTGGCAAGGCCTTTTGGGTCCCAGATGTAAGTGCGAAACCTTTCCAGCGGGGAACGACATACTGTGCCGAGCTCTATGTATACTGCTGTACCGCAGGCAGCGATTGCGGCCCCCAACAACCACATGATAAAGGAGAGTCCGACACTCCCGGACGCGCGGAGGATGACGCTTGGTGTCGCAAAAATACTGCACCATCCATTAGGATATCCTAGACTGACTTGCAATACGACATGGAGGTACCTTGTGCCAATGATGCGGTTAAATATCAGGAAAACGGTGCTGGTCAGTCCTGCCAATAGCGGGTCACCACATGCTCTCGGATGCTGAACGGGGTTGAGCCTACCGAGGTGCCGTTTTGTCGAGACACCGTCATCTCGGCGTACACCGTCTTCATCTGCCCCTGTGGTAATATTTTTGTGTTTAGGCCAACGTCTGAGTGTGGCACGATGCATGACGACTTACATGTCCGCTCATCCAGTGACCCAGAATCTTCCGAGTCCAATTGACCGAAGTCACGAAGGGCGGGGGCATTGGTACGGCCTCTGCTGGACGAGCTGCCTCCTAGCAGAGGCTCTGTTTCTACTCTGTGAGATGCCATGGTCGACTTGTCTGCGCGATGTTGTTACAGAGTTTGGCTATGTACTTGTTCTCAGGCCGTCCTCGGTCGCTGGGACCGACCAATCACCTTTGAGGTATTAGGGATGGGAGAGGCAGAGCGGAATGTTCCTGGGAGGAGGCAAGCGGGAGGACAGGCTGTAGGCTGATAACGGCAGCCATGACTGGCGGTAGTCAGCAATGGACACGGAGACCGAGTTAGGCACCCACGATCGTGTAGGCGCCCACCTCTTGATCGAGATTCGGTGTATCGGAGGCGCTTCAGTCTAAAACAGGCAGGTCGAGTGCGACGCAAGGTCACATCATCTCCCTGTGACATTCCGTAATTCGTAGAAAAGAGCGCCGTGCATACGACCACTTATGTCAGACCGGATTTTTGGGCGGAAGTGCAGGACGCGTACTTTGTCGGCGGGTTGTCGGCGGCACTGCAAAGATGCGGAGGAAATGAAGATCGCCTGGCCAATGGTAGCCCGTTATGTAAGCGCCGCCTCGCTGACGCACGCACGCGGCCGGCACACCACCGCCCCGCACCGTCGCCATATAGGACTTGGCCTCGGTTTCGCCGTCTTTCATTCAACGACCACCACCATCTCTGCATCTGCAAGGCTTGCTGTCTAGCGGCGGTCCACGATGCAGCTCGCATCATCCGGGGCGCGAGCCCTCAAACCCACTGGAGGGGGTACACTCCTCCATACCAACCACACGCGGTCAATTCACATACCATCCATCCCGCGCCCCAATGTCGGCCAGCCAACGTCTACTGCTCAAGCGGTCTTCAAGCAGACTCGCAACTTCCTCTCCCGCTTTGTTGCGCACTTGACGACTCCTGGCATCTCCCGTTTGCCCGGTACCGTCCCTGCAGCAGGACGATCCCTCTACAATGGCCCGTCGCAGATGCGCACCATCCAGCAGGGACTGTCCTCCTCCGCACGCTTCACCCTCTCCCGACCTCTGCAAGCGCCCCGCCTCCCCAAGGCCCCCGCCGTCCCGCGGCATGTTAGCCAAGTCGGCCTTGGGCTAGCCCGCAACTTCTCCACCGGCCGCCCCGTCTTTCAGAACCTCGTCGAGAACGTACCGATCACCGGGCGTGCCTTCTGGGAGGCTGACTGGGAAGCGCGGATGCGCAAGGAGCAGGAGAAGATGCGCATGCAGAAGACTGCAAAAGGCAAGGAGACGAAGAAGTCGAAGGAGATGCTTCGCCCTCGCGAGCAGAAGAAGGCCAGGAAGGTTTTGACCACTGCCGAGGAGCGCCAGGCCGACTTGGAGCACTACTTCTCCGCCGTCCCCCTCGAAAACCCCGAGGTCACCACCCACCTGCTCATTCCGCTCGCCCCCGTCGCCGCGTCTGCTAGTGAAGCCCGCCAGCCCCTATCAGCATCACCCGCGAACCATCCCCTCCTCCCATTGCAAGTCCTTACAAGCCTGCATGGCACACATAACACCCACTCTATACGCGTCTCGTCACTGTTCGCGCGGCTTGACGCTTCCCGCGTATTTGATAGCCCCCATGTGAGGTGCGAGACACACGGCGACCCGACCGGGCTCGCCACGCTCCTGGAAGTGATATTCGAGGGCTGGGACGAGAAGCGCGTCCGTAGCGTGCTTGGTGAGGCCGGTCAAGGGTGGTGCACGATCGAAGAGGTGTGGAGGAACCGGGAGGCCGAGGAGAGATTGGCCATGGACGAGGCGTTGGAGACGATGTCGGTCTCGGAGGAGTCTACGCACTCGGATTGGCGCGTCGGCGTCGGGATCGACCCCGCACACTCGATGGTCCTGCCTACCCTCGACTTCTCCGCATCCTTCCCCGTCGCTTTCCCATCGCCATTACCCACCTCATCCCCACCGACGCTCTCGCGTCAGCCGTCGGACCTGTCGATGCCGGACGCACTTTCGGACTTCGCCTTCCACAACGCCTGGGCGGCGTCGCACCCTCCGGACGACTCGCGCTCCGACAACGACGCATTCTCCGACGTCGCTTCCGAATCGAGCTGGGTGGAGGCGATGTACCAACCCGACCTCTCCGCTGTGCATGCCCATGCACCGTCGTCCGAAACCAGCTGGTTCGGGTTCAGCTCGGAATTCATGGGTAGAATGACCGACCAGGAAGCGGAGGGGCCGAGAGAGGATATGTTGTGATCATTTTGTACTGCTGGCTGATTGTGCATCGCACGCGCATGCATTCGTGTTTTTCTGACAAGCTCACGTCCCTCGTTGTATGTCTCCTTCCCGACCGTGCTGGATGGGTATGTCCCTGTCAACTCCCCATACGAACGTAGTAATGAACATGGATCTACATGAAATGCGTTGTGGGGGCATTAACGTTGAACACGTGCGCGAATCAACGCAAGGATGGCTCTGAAAGAAGGCGCTCCTCGAAATGCATGGCGATGTGCCGATGTCAGACAGTCAGCCTGTGCACCGACTGTGCACGCGCAGGAGTCCGGCAGGTCGTAGTGCCAGCCGTGCCCACTAATGTATTACAACCATTCCGCGGCGTATTGTGTATTGTGTACCGAAAGTATAGGGAAAAAGGATGCATTATGATAACACATAGCTACAACGGTCTGCCTCAATCCTCCAAGAAGCGTCTTGCCCCACATTTCGTCTAGTAGACACGCTTGAACGGCGGCACATGCTTGCACTCGTTCTCGTCGAGGGTCTTGTCAATGACGCCGCGGTACTTGATGTCGACGTCGGGCTTGTTCACGTCGTGCAGCCAGGTGAGCGTGTGCTTCATCCAGTGCTTATCCTCACGCTGTACGGTAGGGGTACAGTGAGTATGCGATACGTCCTTATTTGATAAGTGCGCTAACCTCTGGGAAGTCCTCGCGTGCGTGCGCACCGCGGGACTCCTTGCGAGCAGCAGCGGCATTGATAGTCTGGATGGCGCATTGGAGGAGGTTGCGCAGCTCAAGCGTCTCAACGAGATCCCTGTATATGAGGCATGTCCTTCAACCACCCAATTTCTTGCGCTCGTCCATTTGCACTTACGTGTTCCAGATCATGCTCCGGTCCTTGATACCGACCTGCTCGTAGCTCTCGTAGATCTTGCGCATCTTTTGCACACCCTCGTCGAGTGTCTCTTGCATACTGGACCGCCGTCACAACTGCGCACACATCTCGAAAGGAGGAGGCATGCTCACCGGAAGACGGCAGCATCCGCCTGCATGGCCTTCTGCATGTTGAGCCGGATCTTGGACGTGTGCAGAGGACCGTCGGATTTCCTGATCTTGTCGAGGAACTCAATGCTATGAAGACCGGCCTCCTGAGGAATCCCCTTGTGAGGCTTGCCAGGAGTGAGGGTCTCCTTAATGTGGTGCGCGCACGCACGACCGAAGACGACGATGTCGAGCAGGGAGTTGGCACCAAGACGGTTTGCACCGTGCACGGAGACACAAGCAGCTTCACCGGCAGCGTAAAGACCAGGGACGACCTTGTCTTTGCCGTTCTGTATATATGCGTATTTCATTCAGATGAGGTCTTCACGTCAAAAAGAAGCGGAGACATACCTCGTCGGTAGTCAAGACCTCACCGGTGTACTTCGTCGGGATACCACCCACTAAAGTGCCAATCAGATACCGCTTGTGCACAAGTCCGATAAACAAACTTACTGTTGTAGTGGACAGTAGGCAGCACAGGGATAGGCTCCTTAGTGACATCAACACCAGCGAAGATAGCAGCAGTCTCTGAGATACCAGGGAGGCGCTCGTGGAGGATGGCAGCGGGCAGATGGCTGAGCTGCAGGTAGAGGTGGTCCTTCTCGGGACCGACGCCACGACCCTCGCGAATCTCAACCGTCATACTACGCGAGACGACATCGCGGGAAGCCAGATCCTTGGCGGTCGGCGCGTAACGCTCCATGAACCGTTCACCCTCGGAGTTCAAGAGGTATCCACCTTCGCCACGTGAACCTGCGCGATGCGTTATGAATTGGTGACATTATAGACCCGCATATAGGGATGCATACCCTCAGTGATGAGACAGCCAGCACCGTAAATACCAGTGGGGTGGAACTGCACGAACTCCAGATCCTGGAGGGGCAGGCCCGCACGGGCGACCATGGCATTGCCGTCGCCCGAGCAAGTGTGCGCACTGGTACAGCTGAAGTATGCACGGCCGTATCCACCGGTCGCGAGCACGGTCTTATGTGCCCTGAATCGGTGGAGCGTGCCGTCCTCCATGTTGAGCGCAATCACGCCAACACACTCGCCGTCCTGCATGATAAGGTCAAGCGCAAAGTATTCAATGAAGAAGTTTGTGTTGTGCCGGAGGGATTGGCCGTAGAGGGTGTGGAGGAGAGCGTGTCCAGTACGGTCGGCGGCGGCTGCGCAACGGTAGGCCTGACCACCCTTGCCGTACTTCAATGACTGACCGCCGAATGCACGCTGGTAGATCTTCCCCTCCTTCGTCCGAGAGAAAGGTACACCGAAGTGCTCGAGCTAAACCAATTTCAGCGACATATAGTGAACGGGAAACACGCAAACCGCACCTCAATAACAGTACGGGGAGCCTCCCTGCACATGTAGTGAATTGCATCTTGGTCGCCCAACCAGTCTGAGCCTTTGACCTGTGTCGCGCAGCCTATGAGCTCGCTGATAGCACCGAGACGTCAGAACAGCTTACCGTGTCGTACATATGCCACCGCCAATCGTCCTCCGTCATGTTCTGAGTAGAGAGGATCGTATAAGTACCGGACCATCGAATATGCTCGCCATACGTACACCGAGTGCAGCATTGATACCACCCTTCATTGCTATGATGTCAGCGACTTGTACATAGGAAAACTAAGCGTCGACATCGTACCTGGGCAGCGACGGTATGACTTCTTGTGGGGAAAAGCTTCGTGATGCATGCCGTGTTGAATCCCGCCTCTGCGAGACCGAATGCGGCACGCAGGCCAGCACCGCCAGCACCTCTGTAATTCTATCGTGTGAGGATCCGAAAAACAGACGCCTATGTGATGCTCTACTCACACGACGATGGCATCGTACTCGTGTTCAATTAGAGGATAGTTTCCTGAGGCCCATGACTATTCGAAAAGGGGTCAACATCGACAACCGGCCAGATTTTATTGGTTCGTCATACCGGGACTTCCTGGGCCTTGACGGGGTTGGTCGCAACGACCCTGTGGGCGACGGCGGAGCTGTGGAACGACTTCTTGGTAGCACGGAGTGCCCTTGGCAGCGTTGTCCTCAACATGGTGGAAGTCCCAGACCAGCCCGACGTTGGTGAGAGCGATAGAAAGGAGAGCTGGATTGACTTTACGCGGATCCCAGGCGTGCCTCGGTCAGTGACGACCGAAATTCCGTCGCACTCCGAACGCGCCCATCCAGGCCCATCCCGTGATTTCCCCGCGCTACGTCGTCGGCCCATCGGCCAATCACACACTCCCAATTATTCTGCTGAACTTCTCCGCGAGCATGCTCGGTGAATGTAAGTGTGCTATTATGGTACAGTAAGTATACATTGCACCGGGACTAAGACTACCGACGCGCAAAACTCATCCGGTCTGGCGTCTGCTATCGCAGAGCACCCAGAGGGTCGTGCTGCACTCCTCTGCGCGGAGCTTGATCGCGCGAAGCCGACTGAGGCGTCTCGGGCAGCGACGCAGACGGCGGCGGAAATGCGGGTGTTGTGGGAGTGGCCGCCCATTGCGCCGTCGAGGACGGCGGAGGGACTCGGGGAAGAGATGCTATAGGAGAGGTGCTGCTCGAGAAGTCCGTCCGCGTGTAAGACCACGGTGCAATGGGCTTCTGAGGTGCTGGTGGTGGAGGGAAACGCGGAGAAGACAGGGTGGGTGGGCTCGAGGATGCAATTGTACCGAATTTAGGAGGGGAGCGAGCAGTGCTCTGATACGAAGGGCTGATTGCCGACGAACTCCTGCTTGTCGGGAGAGCTTGTGGTCTGGTGAGAGCCGGAGGGGCGGCTGTGGGCTGTGGGGGCTTCGGTGCAGATCGTTCGAGGTCTCTTCGTCGCTCGGCCTCTCTCTCTTTCTCCAGTTGTTCCTTCGCCTCTCTACGCTTCCTTTCCTCTTCACCAATCAACCGCTCTTCCTGAAGGTCCGTGACGTTGCCCTTGAGGGCATCACGAATGTACGCCAATGACTCAAGTGCCTCCTGCTTCCTCTTCCGAATTGTATCCCTGCTGCTAGCATCTCCTTCGTCCTGAAGGAGCGTATCAACAATCCATTCCACTGAGTCGCCCAACCGCCGTTGGGCTTTGCGCGACTCCGTCAGCTCGCGTTCCAACTCGAATCGTGAATTTGACTCCCATGAATGGCGTTCAGCGGTCGGCCTCTCATCAAGCAGAGGATACGCTGCATAAGCAGACTGCGGGGACAGCGGAAGCTTCCCAATCGAATTGGCGAGGTCTGGTAGGTTGCGCTGTGGCAGCTCACGTCAGTGTAAGTGCCCATAAAATACACAAAGCACACACCTTGAGCTCCGACACCGCATTCATGACAGTCTTATTGATACCAAGGCTCTCACCTCGCTCCAAGAGCCCCCGAGCCAAAATCTCAGGAAGGGCCATCGGGCTTGATTGTTGCCGCGCGTGTTCAATCCTACTACTCATCCCACGGTGCCCGCGAGCACTACTACCGGCAGAGAATGATTGACCCTGACCGCCTGCTCTCAGGCGCCGCCTAGCTGGTGGTGGTGGCGGCTCGGGCACCTCAACAGGTATACCAAGCAGGTTCCGGTTCTCGTGGATGACGGAGACGCCTGTGGTCGGACTCGGCGACATCTGCAGAGTCAGAGCTTGGCTAAGTAGGAGGGTACCATGATGGACCGTAGGCGTTTCCGAAGTGGTATCACCGGGCGTCGAAGGGTATCGTAGGAGGAACGTCAATTGACCGCTGTAATCGGATGGGATGACTAGGGAAAGGGGTAAAAGTAAAGTGAGCACATTAGCATGAATTCAGAACCAGGTTGCTCACGTTTGTTGCGTATGCGCATGAGCATTGCGACACATACCCATTCTGCAAGATCGAAGGATGGATCACACGCAAACAACCCGTCCCAGAGGATCATGGAGTCGTGCATGTCAAATTCGCGGGTGAATAACAGGCGCAACCACCGTCTATGACGATTGACTTAGTCCCCTCGACTTGGATGCCCGCTGAACACGTACATTCCATATATTTGCGGTTCAATGCCAGCATTCTGCATGCTCTTCCACAGCTCCGGGTCAACAGACTTGAGGTATGTAGACTGCACACGATTGCACGCCTCCACGATCGGTGCAACGTACGGCTTCATCGATGATCCGCTAGCACCAGCGTTCAATTGGACGTGAGAAGAGAGAGGCGACTTCTCCGTGGCCTTCCCCTCCTGCCATTCATACCAGCGACCGACACCGTTCATGATCGAAGAGAGCAGTGCCCATGCATCGGCGGCGACCCATGCCCTGGAACAGAATTCCTTGACATTGGCATCGTCCAGGGTCGCGTCCTTCTCGTCAATGGAGTCGTAGTCTACCGCGTAGAAGAGCGGTGCAAGTAGCTCGTGCATGCCCTGACGGTATCCAATGTCAGGGTACATGCTCGAGTGGATGAACAGTATATTCGTTAGTTGAGCTTGCACTTCGGGGTCGCGGAAGTAGCCGATGTCGGGGAATCTGGAACGCAGCTCAAGCCGACGAAAACACCACTGAGTGTTCGGAAACATACGTGCGCTCAACATCCTTCAGGATTTCCTTCTTCAATTCCATTGACGCAAACCACTCAGTCCATGGATTCTGGACGATGGTTTGCGAATGGCGCGATGGACACGAGCTAGGCCGTACGCACCTGATCATCCAGGCTCAACGGGTTGTTCTTCGACAGGTCCAGGCGTGTCTGAGCGACTCTCGACGGCGACTCGCTCGTGCCAGGGATGGTCAGGCCCTCCTCGTAGCTGCCATCGGGTGCCCGCATCTTCTCTAGCAGCAACGTCGTGTACTGATGCCGCGTGGCGCGCAGTGCCTCAAGGGGAGAGACAGAGATCGTGTCTGCCTTCGTCTGCAAGGGCTCTGCCTGCACAAGGAACAACTGCGTCCAATTCCGTCGTCAGCATGGCTTGACTGCATCCAGATCACACGAGCGTGGATCACCTTCCAAGCCAGACTCCTTCCAGCAATGCCGGGCGCATCATCCGTGGCTTGGAACAGGCGACCACCCAGAGCCGCATCCTTGATTTTGGAGAGGCTAAGGGAGGAATTGAATAGGTGGTCGTACGCATCCCTAATGCAGCAAGAGGTTATGGGGTTGAACCTGCGAGACAAAGGCTCGATCGTGAGACGGACTTGATCTCTGTCACCTCCGGTCTAGTCCGTCCTTCGCTCATGGCATGCAGGATAACTTTCTACGCGTAGAAGATATGAGAAGTGCGCAAAGGGGGGTTGTCAACGTATAGGCAGAGTGGAGCGTGGTTGCTCAGGCTGGTTGCTGGACGAAGTCGCGGCGACCTGTGGAATGCTCCCGGACACAGCTCGGTGATATCACCGAGCCACTGTATAGATCTCGATCTCATGCAGGTAGCTCGCGTGTTATATACCACTGGATTAGACTTGGGATGCCATGCTGGAGTAGTAATTAACGACCTTGACGGGTGCACATGCACATGTGCTTCTCTCACGAAAATGTAGCGCAAGCATCTATTTGTCCTAGATTCAGAACCACATCGACACCGAGAAACTCGTGGTCTCGCTGCGCATGGCGTGCCACCAGCCCGGGGGGAAGAACAGCAAGTCTCCGGGCTCGAGCATCACACTCATTGCATGCGGAACTGCTTCTTCCCAAAACATCGGCATCTCGCTCTGACGCTCGCGGACTCCGAAGACATCGACCCTCGACGTATTACTCATACAAGGATTGGTGGTATTTGCGGCAGGGTTGTGTGTATGGTCGCTTGAGACGCCGTCCGGGGGAGAATATGGATACATGGCGGGTGTCGATTCTGGCGGCGCTAGCCACACGGTTTTCCGACCTACAACTTGAGCTAGTACATTATTAGCGGAATGAAGGGGAACAGGTGTAGCGGACACACCATAGAGATTGAAGAAAGGATCCTGTGATTATCACTGCTTTAGTAGATAAGCAAGATCAACGGGATGGCCTCACATACGGTGTGTGCAGGCGATGTCATATGAGCTGGACCTAACCAGACATTGAGAACAAGTTGATCTTCATTGGCTGGTGGAGTATAATCCGGGAATTCTTTCGGTGTCGGTAGAGAGGCATACGCGTAGTCTGGGATTATGATATCGTGACGCAGCTTGGGGAACTGCAGAAACAAGTTATGCTGAGCAAGATATAATTTCCGCGTCTCTGCTGTGTCTTGCTTGCGAGGATCTAGAGCATTCAAGAAGTCGCCCCAGAGCATCATCTTCTGCGTCCAGTCGTCATCGCGATAGTCGTCACCTATTTCCAACGGGACTACTCGCCCTGGGCCAGCTATCGACCACAGGTAGTCAAGTGACCTCCACGGATGCTCGTTCAGTGCAGGCCAATCGGCAATATAGCCCGGTATGACAAAAGGTCGTTGAGCGTACTGTCGCCCGAAAGCCAGTAGAGACGGAGGGGTAGTGAGACGCGGAACCTCCTGAGGAGCTGATTCGAGTATCCTCGACGCAGTAGTAGAAGGGATGTTAGCTTCGAGCTGAGCACTGCCCAGACCGTTGGTCGACTCCTCGGATCCCATGATGTGTCGCTGGATCTCACCAATCAGGTCGAGGATGGTGTCCAGCCGCCCTTCACCTGGTGCCCCGGCGATGACAATGGCATGATCTAGCCTGGAGATGCACGACAGAGCCAGGGCCTTGTCTCGCGTTGACTCAAGCTGGAGAGCGTCGCCCAAAGAGCGCAGGGTACACGCATCCGTATAAAGCATTCGCCAGACTAGAGCGTCTGAACGGGGCGATGTTCGCATCTCATCGTACGCCCGTTGGGCAAGCGCGTCCAGTTGGTTCGATATTTGTGCGTCCCAGTTCGCTTCATCCAATCGACTGAGAGCAGACTTTACAACGGCCGCTTCTGGGTGGCCTACGGCGTCCAGAAGGAGTTAGTGAGAGTGGCCCAAAAAGTAGACATATTGATGCTCACCCGCACTCTCGACGGCAAGGCAGTCACGCAACCGGAATAGAAGCTCGCGGACGATATGTTGTCCCCATGAATCTGACATCATGGCGAAGCCCAAACTGAAGCAAGCTATGCCTAGTATATACCAGCGACTACCGTGAGCAATACGAGCGGGGATGGCGTCGATGAAGGCTGACGGGCATGAAGAGGCTGGAGGTGGGGAAGGTGGCACGAAGACCAGTCTGCGCACAGGGAGGAGCCTCTCGAGCGAGCGGACAACAGCCGAGATCCAGATCACGATGCGAGCAGATCTCACGTCAAACGGGATGATCGAAGCACATCCGTGTTTAGCGCCCACGACTTTGCCCCGGTCGTCCGTTTCTCTCCGGGCCACAGCAGAGCCTAGGAGGGAAGCACTGAGTGCAGAAGATGCACAGGCCACCTATTTCCAGCGTCACGGCGCAGTAGAAGGCCTCCAAGTGCTGAGAAAGGCAGTGTGTCACATGTGACGCGCCAAACCGCAGATGACCGGAGTGATGGTCACGCGTGACGGCGGCAAATTTCGTCACAAGGACAGGGTGATAAAAGGTGCAGTCGCTGCAGCGAGGGGGCGTGAGAAAACCCCGTTTACTGCCTTCGATCTCCTAGCGCGGCGTCTCCGGCCCGACGCCGCCCGACTCCGCCATGACCTCCAGGCAAGCACCGCTGCTCATATATGGCAGGTGTAGTCGTACTCACCGTCCCCCTCCAGATTGGACCGGCTCCTCCTCCTTCTCGATACGGGGTCCTCTAGTTCAGTCAGAACAACAGCGGCCAAACAACTAGCACAACTAGCTGCGAAGAGCGTCATAGGCGATGTCTCAGTCGTCGAAGATGACGTGAAGACAAATCGTCAACACACGTACCTGGCGGACCAGTCCGCCTGGTCTGAACTCATGGCAGTCGTGGCTCGGGTGCGCATGTATGGCCTTTGTGTACCCAATTCCAATTTGACGCCATGAAATACAGATACTTCCGTGTTTGCACTCAAGATCCTACGAAACTCGATCCGCTGCCTCGGCTGCACTTTCCCAGATATTCTCTCTCGTCCCGCTCTGGCAGCCTGGGCCAGATGTGGACAGCCGTCGAGATGTGTCCTTACACCCGCCGCCCGATTTCCCATCTTTCTCCGTACGCGAGCTCATGGAGAAGGGCACTCTACTTTTGGCGTCATCCGGCAAGGAGTTCGTAAAACCCACCGGTATTTTAGCCAGCTCGTCAGAAGTCAAGAAAGCTCGCAAGGAAGCCATGGGGCGGTTAGGCTTGGACTTTCTAGACGGTTTCGGCGACGACGACGAAATGGACATCGAGAAGGAGCTTGCTGCCGACGAGGGTGATCCAGACATGGAGATGGAAGACACCCTTCCGAAGAAAGAGGAGGACCCTGCGAGTGTCTCGCCTGTCGACATATCTTCCAGCGCGAAGGTCAAGAAAGAGCCCTCGCCTCCTGCGCGCTCTGGCACAAGCACTCCCATCATCCCCCCTCCCGTCAATCAGGACGTACCCATGGCAGACGACTCCGCGTTGTCTGCGCGCGAACGGAACCGACTGAAGCGAAAGCGAAAGCCGGGAAACAGCGCCTTCGTAGCAGCTCCTACTCCACCCGCGCAAAGTGCTGGTTCGAAATACAGCGCAGCGCCTGCCGGCCAATCCAAGTACGCCCAGCGCATAATATTCGACTATTGAGTTTGGATTTGACCATTTTTATAGAGCTCGCCTCATTGCAGCCGATGATGAACCTTCTAATGCCGGGAAGGGCAACGGCGAGAAGTCGCCTCGGGACACAGCCTCACAAGAGAAAGTGGTCATTGACCCGTCAAAGGGCGGTGCTGTCTCCCCCAAGGCACAGAAGCAGTCTAAGGCATTGGAGGTCCCGCAAGGCCGTTGGGTATGGGACGGTCTGGTCAACGTGCTGGAAGTCGATCTCTTCAGTCCTGCCTGGGAGGTGAGACATGGCGCCGCGATGGCACTCCGAGAGCTGCTGAAGCTGCAAGGCAATTATGGCGGCATGCAAAGTTAGTTATTTGTGCATCTTCATGGACGTCAGGCTGACAGGACGTTGCCGTGCTCTATAGTCGGGCTCAGTTGGGACGATAACCTTGTCGCGCACGAGAAGTGGTGCAATGACCTCGCGGTGAAGTTCCTGTGCATTTTCGTGCTTGACAGGTTCGGCGACTTCGTATCAGACCAGGTACGTCCCTAGAAACCCTTCGCTAGCGTTCGCGTTGAGCTTAGACGTGGATGAGGTCGTTGCTCCCGTGCGAGAAATGGTCTCGCAAACCCTTGCGTCTCTCCTCCTTCACATGCCGCGAAGATCCGTTCTACACGTCCATTCCATCTTGCTTCAGATGATCCGACAGGACTTCCCGATGCCTGTGAAGCCCACGTTGTTGAAGAACCGAGGTCCCGACAAAAACGCCGACAGAGGTCATGTATGGGAAGTTCGACACGCCGGCCTCTTGGGTATCAAGTATGAAGTCGCCGTCCGAAGCGATCTTGTGAGCGCCGTGAAATCCGAAGGTGGCCAGGACAGTAGTCAGGACGGTCGAGAAGTCCTGAGGGGTGTGGTCGACGCTGCCGTCCTAGGGTGCGCATAGCAATTCTTTTAGACGATCCCTGGTGGTAGCATGTTAACGGCTGCGTAGCCTTGGTGACCGTGACGATGATGTCCGTTCAGTTGCGGCGTCCTGCTTGTCTCCCGTTGCTGCTCATCTCGTGGATCGATTGCCCGAGGAATTGCCGCGAGTACTCGCTGTGCTATGGAGTTGTCTCAGCGATATGAAAGACGATCTGAGTTCAAGCGTTGGCGCGGTGATGGATTTGCTCGGTGAGCTTCAAACCAAATCCTCGTAACCTCGTGATGTGTGCTGACAATGAGATTAGGGAAGCTGGTCACGTATGACGAGGTCATTGAGATCATAGCCGATCAAACGCGGTCGTATGTGATTGCATATTCATCCGCATTGTGTATGAGCTAACTAGTCTCTTAGACATCCGATCACAGTGCTTGCGCCGACATTATTCCCGTTCTTCCGCCATACAATTGCTAATGTCCGACTCGCCGTGGTCAACACGCTCCAGACCTTTATGACGGTCACGTCTCTTCCGAAGGACTGGATGACCCTTCCGTACTTGCGCCTTCTCTATCAGAATCTCATCGTCGAGGAGCGCGCCGACATCCGTGATACTACTCTGGCTGCCTGGAGGCTTGTCTTCCCTATTATTGGTTCGGTGACCGGCTGGCTAGAGTCCCTGGTAACGCAGCAGGTCCTGCTAGAATGGTATGCTGTCTTGATGACACCTCTCGGGCTGCCGCTTGATGCGTCGGCTTTCTATGACGCAGCCGCTGCAATGGAGCAGGATGGCGTATCCGAGCGGCATAACGTTGACAAGAACATGCTCGCCCAGGACCTCGCATTGGTGCCTGTTGAGACCGTGCTGAAGGCTCGGGTCGCAGCTGCCTCAGCGCTAGCGTACATCATTGCGTTCTGGCCGAACGAAGTAGGTGTTTCCGCGTGTGCTCAGATTCAATTACATACTCACAACAGCAGACACAGGGATCTCCACTTGATGATACTTTCCGGCCGATCCTCGTTCATTACCTTGAGTCGACAAGTATGCTGCAGAAATTCCTGGCAGCCATCATCTCCGAGGAATGGGCTAAGGACTACGACGCCAAGCAAGGCTCCTCGGCTCCCCTACTCGTCGAGAAGTCCACGCTTGCCTCTGAGATCAGTAGCAAGACGCTGTCCTGGCTACAAGCAGAACCTCCTGCTGCGTATCATGAGATGGCCTTGACTCTCGCCCGCATCCATGGCGAATGCTACAATCTCCTGCAGTCCTTCGCGTATGACTGCAAGCTGCCCCAGTCGTCTATACCATCCCTAGACACGGAGGTCGACATCACTGAGACGAAGCCGGGTTGTTTCACCATCGAGACCGCTAAATCAGCTGTCGGCGAGATGTTCGACAAGCTCAAGTCCAGTCTGGGACGAACGAAGAAGCGGGAACTAGCTATCATCAAGGAGAAGCGTGCCAAGGTTGTCGTAAGTATTGAGCGGTACGTGGAGGTCAAGGCACAGTACGACGTCCGTGTGTCCGCTGCGTTCGCCGCTGCGTTCGTCGCTTTCAAGGGTACCCCGGACAAAGTCAGTCCCATTGTCAAGGGTATCATGAACAGCATCAAGGTAAGATATTCAGTACGTTCTCAGATCATCCCGCTCACATGCGTGGCTGGTCAGACGGAGGACAACCTCGACCTCCAGAGTCGATCGGCAGTAGCGGTTGCAGCCTTCGTTGAGTTCTGCGTGCATCGAGAGATAGCTCAGCCTCCGGACAAGATCGTGAAGAACCTCTGCACTTTCCTGTGCCAAGACACTGACCAGACTCCCACGTTCGCCTACGCGAGGAAGACTCTCGCGGGCATCCTGTCGTTCCCCAAGTCAGCTGCTCACAGCAGCGCGAAGGACGAGAAGACCGCACTCAGTGCAGAGGATGCTGCCAAGGCACACTTATCTCGTAGGGGCGCCCAGCTTGCCTTCGTGGAGCTGTCCAAGAAGTTCGGAGCGCGATTACTGGATGCTGTCCCGAAAATGTGGCAATCCATGGCAGGGGGCCTCGTCAGTGCCTGCTCGACCGGTAAGTACCGTCACCGTCTTGTCGGAACGCCCGACCTAACTCCATCGCAGACGACCTGGAGAAGATGGACAAGCAGATCGAAAAGCAATTTGGACAAGATGTCATCGACTCTTTCAGTGTCTTGGAAGCCATCGTACCGACGTTCCACGAGTCGCTGTGGCCCAAGTTCACGGAGATCTTCCCCATAATCATTCTTGCTCTTCGTAGCCGCTTCGCCATCATCCGACAGGCAGCGGCGAAATGCTTCGCTACGATGTGTGACACGATGACAATGGATGCTATGCGGGCTGTCATTGAGACCGTCATCCCGTACCTCGGCGATGACCTCAAGCTGTCGAACAGACAGGGAGCGACCGAGCTGATATATCGTAAGCTGAGCCATAACACTGCATTGTCCGTGCTTACCCACTGGCTCGACAGATATCGTGCAGAAGCTGGACATGAAGGCTCTGCCATATGTCATCTTCATGGTTGTTCCCGTCCTGGGTAGAATGAGCGATCCCGATGATGATATCCGTGCGACCGCCACCAACACATTCGCGTCGTTAGTGAAGATGGTTCCACTCGAGGTAAAGTCTCTAGCTGTCGTGACGCGATATCATACTCATGATTCCGCTTTCAGGCTGGTCTACCGGATCCCCCGGGCTTTTCTCAGGAGCTTCTGCAACGTAGGGATGAGGAACGCCAGTTCCTTATGCAGTTGTTGGATGGCAGCAAGGTGCAGCAGTACGACATCCCGGTGAAGATCAAGGCCGAGCTTCGCAAGTACCAGCAGGAAGGTGTCAATTGGCTCGCCTTCCTGGCCAAGTACCAGCTGCATGGCATACTATGCGACGGTTAGTTTCACTCACTTCCATGTAGCTGAACTCGGGCTAAGCTGTTATATAGATATGGGTCTCGGCAAGACACTCCAGTCGATATGCATTCTAGCGAGCAAGCATTACGAGCGTGCCAAGAAGCACGAGGAGACCAAGTCACCCGACTCCGTTCACCTTCCCTCTCTCATCGTGTGCCCTCCCACGCTCACCGGTCATTGGTACTACGAGATCCTCAAGTATACTGACAACCTCAAGCCTGTCATGTACACCGGGAATTCCAGGGAGCGCAACAAGCTCCTGGCAAAGCTGAAGAAGTACGACATTGTCATCACCTCGTACGAAGTCGTCCGCAACGACATTTCGAGCCTCGAGGACATCAACTGGCACTACTGCATTCTAGATGAAGGTCACATCATCAAGAATGCGAAGACGAAGCTCACGAAGGCCGTGAAGTGCATACGTGCTCACCATCGCTTGATATTGTCCGGAACGCCCATCCAGAACAACGTCCTCGAGCTTTGGAGCTTGTTCGACTTTTTAATGCCCGGGTTCTTGGGCAGCGAAACGTCCTTCAATGAGCGCTTCAGCAAGCCGATTCTTTCGAACAGGGACGGCAAGTCGAAGAATGGCGAAGCTGGTACGTGAGCGTCGCGACTTAGATGGGACTGTCACTAACACATCTCACAGCTGCCCTCGCGCTCGAGGCCTTGCACAAACAAGTTTTGCCATTCCTCCTACGTCGACTGAAAGAGGATGTCTTGAATGACCTCCCACCGAAGATCATCCAAGACTACTACTGTGAGCTGTCGGAGCTGCAGAAGTACCTCTACGACGACTTCTCAAAGTCCCGGGCTGGTGCGGCTGCGGAAGACGTCGTCCGTGCTGACAAGAGTCAGAGCGGAGATCAGCAACACGTCTTCCAGTCCTTGCAATATCTGCGCAAGCTCTGTAACCATCCCGCACTCGTGCTGAAGGACAAACAGGCCATCCTTGGTGCCTTGACGAACGCTGGACAGAAAGCGGACAGCCCCGGGCTGAGCGACATTCACCACGCGCCAAAACTTCTGGCGTTGAGGTGAGCATCATCACTGTGGAGGTACTCTCATGTAGCTGACCGGACATCGATTTCAGGCAACTCCTCGTTGATTGTGGTATCGGCGTGGGGCCTGGCGTATCTGGAGAGATAGCCAAGTCCGAGCTCGCGGACGCCGAGCCGACTTCTTCGGGAGCGTTCTCTCAGCACCGCGTCCTCATTTTCTGCCAGATGAAGCAGATGCTCGACATCATCGAGAAGGATCTGTTCAAGCCGCACATGCCTTCTGTTACCTACATGCGCCTCGACGGTGGCACCGACGCCAACAAGCGGCATGCCATCGTTCAGACTTTCAACTCGGATCCGAGTATCGACTGTCTCCTGCTTACGACCCATGTCGGTGGCCTCGGTCTGACATTGACGGGCGCCGATACCGTGATATTCGTGGAACACGACTGGAACCCAATGAAGGATCTCCAGGCCATGGATCGTGCCCATCGTATTGGCCAGAAGAAGGTCGTCAACGTCTACCGGCTTATTACCAAGGGCACTCTGGAAGAGAAAATTATGGGGTATGTGACGCCATGCACCATGCCATGACTTGACTTGTGCTGACTTGCGCTTCAACAGCCTGCAACGGTTCAAGCTGAACATCGCCAACTCGGTTGTCACGCAGCAGAACTCCGGTTTGACGTCGATGGACACCGACCTTGTCCTAGATCTCTTCAGGCGCACCACACAGGAAGAGGAGGCGGCCTCCGCGATGAAGAAAGACAAGGAGCCACATGCTTTGCCCGGCCAGCGGAACGTTCTGAAGGGGTTGGATGACCTGCCTCCGGAGGAGGAATACGAAGGCCTAGACCTGTCGAGCTTCATGAGCTCGCTCGGACGACAGTGATCGTTATCTTATTCGTCAGTTCCTGGACCATCCCGTACAGCACTAGATGATGACCGCCGATAGAAGTGTAATTGACTGTATTTGTAGGATACCACGGCCCGTAACTCTACGCCTGTATAATGCCTGTCGCGCTACGCCATGCCCGTATGAATGTAATCCACTGTAGCTAACTTGCAAATCGTTGTAATGCCCACGACTCCATTCCATGCTGGTAGTAATGAGCGTCTACATATTACCTTGCGACAGCAAGGTTTCTGCGGGGTCGGAATTCGGTCGTGAGAAACTGCTGCTTGTTGTCTTTTGCTTGGTCTCCTTCCGTAAATGGTAGCACAACATACTGCCTCGTTCCTCGTTGTTGCCTCTGCATTCCTACCTATGCCTCTATGTTCGTATATTTTCGTATATTCATGTGCTCATGTGTCTATATACCT